>JAODUE010036452.1:0-7500 GCA_027564755.1 Amblyopsis hoosieri
CCCCCCCCCCACACACACACACACACACACACACACACACACACACACACACACACACACACACACACACACAACACTTTCCCTCACTATCTCGCTGCTTCAATCGTTCCTCGTCACCTTGCTCCATTAACGCGTTTCAACTCGGCCGCCTGATTTCCCCCTGTACTTTAGCCGCTTGCTACTTTAGTCACCATATCCCTCTCGTCGTCTCACCGCTCTGCCTTTCACTAGTGCCACATCCCGCCCCTGCCTCAAGCATGCAAAGGGCGGCCTTAGCTTCTCACCCATCTCCTCCAGCTCTGACGTCATGGACTTGGAGCGCAGGGCGATGGCCGGAGTGCTCAGCCTCTTGCTCTGCTGTGGGACTAGAAGGGGGGAGAGAGAGAGAGAGAGAGAGATGTAGATTTAATGCACTCTGTTGGTCGGTGCCTATCGTGTTTCCTGTTTTCACAGGAAGCAGGTGGGCGGAGCCTGACGATTCCCTTTGGACACACCTGATTTTTGACGCAGCACACCTGCTAGGGTAGTACACATGTTAGCATGTTCAGTTAGCATCAGGGCTGGTAGACAGGTCAACCTGCTAACCATCTTTTAGCTGTCACATCTCGTGAGACACGTGGCAGATGGCCTGCATTGACACAGCGCTGTCTAACGTTACGGCCACTCAAGTGCTGTACGCTGTATGGTGATAGCTGCCATGCAAGGTGACCCATGCAAGGTGCCTTGCTCAAGGGCTGCATCCGAATAGGCTTTTTTTGCTGAGTGAGTGACCCGGAAGTACAGTATGTAAGTCAAGCCATGATAAGAGCTTTTCGAATTCTACTATTGCTAAGAAAAGGTGCTTCAATGCTTCTGTTCTTAAGTCCTTTAGCATAGGGTACACTGGATAATGGGTACACTAGATAATGCCATCCCACAATTCCTTGTGACGCATCGTTCGGCCATTCACAAAAACAAACGATTATCATAATGTCAAATGTATAGCCTATTGTAATATGGATAGGACACCATTACAGAAGGTTGCTCCTTGAACAACTTGGTTTTTAATCCTACTATAGATGACTTCACTATGCGTGGATTAATTCTTCCTAAACTCTATTTATATATACAGAATATATAATATACTTACAGTATATTGCTACATATAATAATTGTTGTGCTTTCTGTTGGTGTTAGATTAATTGGAAGAAAATTATCTATAATACTAGATTGGTATCTAGTAACTAACTTTTAATGATTTTACACTAATTTTTATTTTTTATTTTGTTTTGTGAGTGTTATATAGGCCTACATTTATTTTATTTCAATTACAACTTTGATAAGTAATATTTTTCACTGGGATGTCCATGTTTACGTGAAACAAAATTTTTATAGTTCACTGTAGTTTCACCGGCAGACCCACGTAACTGCAGTCACCGTCGCATATTTACGCTTTACGTGTAAGTGCAGTCGGGGTCTCGTGGCCCAGCGGTTCCTACAGCGGTAGCCAAGAACATATAGTGAGGAGCTAGCTGGGTCCAAACCAGCAACTTCTGCATCACCTGTTGCCCCACTCTACCCACTGCGCCACAGCCAACACATCGATGTATCTACTGGGACACATTTGTTACTGGGCTTTAAACTTTGCCAGCGTCTTACCACACTTTACATTTACACAATCCTGTACTTGTTCATTGCATTTGAGCCTTAAATATCGTAGCGTTACTTACTTACTCCAACACATTTAGTCTAAAAACAGCTTGGAACACGACTCCACATTCTGTTCTGAAGTCAGCCTACTTAGCAATAGGTCAGCATGCTAGTTATAGACTGCATTTAAAATGAGTCAAATGCTTGCTCAAATAATCAGAGATCCACTCAGTACAATGTCACACGAAGCAATAACTCAGGCTCACGTCTTTATATCAGTGTTATGTCAGATTCTGGCCAAGAAATCAAGCTAACAAACATTGCATCCATCTTTCTCCATGGTCACCGAGGGGGAGTGTGTGAAAAAGTCTTAAAATACATCGTCTCAGTAAAAAGACTAAACTATCTCTACAGTCATTTATTTGACCAGCACATTCAACTGAATCATTTTGTTGCGTGCCATTATAGCCCATATAGTCTTACTGTAAAGGGCTTCATGAGTGTTATAACCATAGCGTGTTATAACAATCTTTAAGACCCATTTAAATATATGTACACTGTACTTTAGTGTGCCTTTGGAGACTAATGCCTTCTGATTCTATGGTTCTCAAATGAAGCGAGCTGAAGATTGTTCTTGCTGTCATACCATTTCTTAAAAGTATTCCACAGTAGAATAGAGAATGCACATACTCTATGTAAAAGAGTATTTCAGTTTAATGGTAAAAGAACAAATCTGTTAAGACTGTGGCCGTGTATGTTTAACGGCTGTATGAATAAACATACTTTTCTTCCTGACACCCTCCTCCATGTCAGGGTTGCGGGTAACCATGACGACCTTGACCATGAGGCTGTTGCCGCCTTGCCTGATCATGTTGACGACCTGTCGGTGGCCGACCTTCACCACGTTCTGACCATTCACCTTTGGACGGGGGAGAGACACAGAGTGAAGGCACAAACAGAGGGACAGACAAACACAATGTGTGTTCATATCAACACAACATGTACTGTAGCACATCATCCCACCCCGACATTATTACCCCAACAGAGTGTACTGTAAATACTCCTGCTATTGCCATTGACCAGGGTTGAGTAGGTTACTTTTTAAATGTGATCTGTTACAGTTACTAGTTACCAGACCCAAACTATAATGAATTAAGTAATTTTTGGATTATTTACATTTAGTAACATAATATGATTACTTTCCATTACTTTTAGATTACTTCACGCCTAAACATTGTTATTTAAACCATCTTACTGCGTTGGCGCGCCAAATCTTCCTATTATTATTATTTCGAATTCTTTTAAATTTGAAAGTAGTCCTAGAAGTAATCATCTAATATAAAAAAAGATGGTAACTGTAATGGATTACAGTTACTGTTTTTTGTAACCAGTTAGATTACATGAAAAGCACCAACAAGCTGCCCATTGCTCTTTGAGACGCTAGAGAGGGTCACATGACGGGGATAAACTTTAACAACGCCTTCCGTGGCTCTTCCAATCCAGGTCTGGGATGCTTTTTCGCTCTGTGGAACATTTTGCCCAGTTTTACCAACCCACGCCGAGAGGTTTCTGCTCACAAGCCTCTATTAGTGCACCAACCTCTATCAGGAAGTCCCCCATCCTCAGACCAGCCCGCCACGCTACACCGCCCTCATCCACAGACTCCAGGTACTGCAGCGCTGGGAAAGCAGGGGTGGGAGTGAACTCCTCAATAGGAGTCTGAGCTGCAGGAGCGGGAAGAGAACAGGAAGGAGCAAAGGATGAGGGATGAGGGAAGGCTTTCTGACAGAATCACACCGTGCTTCTACCGTACCTGCTCATATCCTAAAGTGTTTCCTTACCCTTGGCCCCTCGCAGCACAAAGCCAAAACCCTCGCTGTCTTTTTTCTGCAGAAGGACCGTCTTCTCCTTGATTATATAGTCACTATGGAGGGGGGTGAGAGAGAGAGAGAGAGAGAGAGAGAGAGAGAGAGAGAGAGAGAGAGAGGGAATTACAAAGGAGACACCATGGCTGTTTGTCGTACCAGTTTGTCCAACCTGGGACAATAGAATGGAGTCTCAGTCCGTTAAGGCTGGTTGGGGGTCAGAAAAGGCCTGCTCAGAAGGCCAGTAAGTGCATAAAATACATAGTAAGCTTTCTCACACGTTGTACACGAAACACAAACAACACATTTCACCCCTCCCATAGCCAGGGCTTATTCAGCGTGTGCTCCGCAGCTATATCAAACCTCATTCAGCCTGCTCACAAGTGAAGACGGCGGGTGAACATGTCGAGTGATGTCTGTACCCGTCTTGTAAGTCGGTGACATCACAAGGTACAAAGGACAACGAGGAAGTTCCTGCTCTGGTTTGACGGCGAGCACGTTAAAATGGCACTACACTCTACTGTACGTTTGACAGGAAGCCCAGAGATGGTGGCTCCAAAACTCTGCTTGTTGCCTCAGCAACAGCTTCAGAACGTGGTGAAACTTGCTGGTGTAGATCTTACACCGTTTAAAGGAGTATATGCAAAGCCAGCGCAGTGTTATTCATCACAGCAGACCTCCATTAGCCGACGTGTCTTTCATACCAAATGTTTAAAAATGTTTCCAAATTGTACAGAAACATCTAATAAAGGTGTTTGAGACTACAGTTCCTAGTGGGTGGAACCTTTTCTCCTCTTTGAGTGACCCCATACACAGACACACACACACACACACACACACACACGCACACACCTCCATCTGTTCTTAACCTTGATATCATTGACACAACATGTGGTGACAAAGATATAAAATGTTACATTTGTCTAATAGTAGGATAAATATGTCCACAGCACACTTATTACATAGTAAGCAGGGATAAGTCAGCGTCAAACAAGTGTTTGATGTGCTAACTGACATGTATAGGGGGATTCATTCAAACCGACTACGGCCAAATGAGCCGCTGTAAATTCTGGCAAAGAAATCCAATCTGAATCCATTTGTGATATAATTTTTCTAAACCATTGTCCAAAGGATGTTATAATGGGGCCTAATGTTCAGTAAATGCACCGGTGAACATAATACAGTATGTCTATGAGTTCAATGGAGGGAGATCTGAGGCATCCATACTCTACAAGACCATCCTGACAACATCACCAGACCAGCCTCTTAACAGGACAATATGCATCGGTTGGTTGTCAGCTGTGAGACTGGCCCGAGTCACAAAAGGATACAAGTCCGTATGGGCTGATGGAAGAGCCTGGGTTCAATGTGTGATTCCACATGCTCAGTGTCAGTAGAACAGGCTTTCTCAAACAGCAACAAATCTCTCTAACCCAATTCTGACTGTAGTAGCAAGTACACACCGACATACAGTACGTGTCGACCTCGGTCGATGTACTGCTACTGTACTGGCCGTCTGCTCGGGAACACCGACCGTTTGCATTGCTACTGCTGGTGACAATGATGCTCACAGTTGTATAATAGTTACTCATATTTACTGATACTTACTTTACTTATTTTTGTTGAATCCACTCAAACTACCATCAAACGTACGCTAATACTGTATCATTCACGTTTAACGTTACACAGTTATACTGTAGTTACAGCATAGTTTATATCAGGTCAGCGTTGAAATGATTTGATTTATTTTATTTTACCCACAATGCAATAGGCTACAAAGTTAAACTGGACCTTTCAATCCAGTAACAGTGAAGAGTTCTCACCACATCATTTTCGGAATGGACTCTTATAGGCCACTTCTATTTCACTTCAATCTTAAAGTCAATCAGGTTGCCAGACAGGGTTTCTGTAAAGTGTATATTAACTAGGTGTATGTTAACTATTCCACTGTACACCAAAATAGACCCAGCCCACTCCATCTGCCCATTATTCCTTCGCCCTTCTTCGTTCTTCCTTCCTCCTCTTCCTCCTCTTCCTCTTCGGACGGCATGCATCCTTTTTTCCCCCCTTTCTTGTCTAACGCTGAGTCAAACATTTTGGTGTGGAAATGTCATTCTGTTCCACCTCTCAGTCTCCACACACGCACACACACACACACACGCGCACCCATGCACACGCATGTGACACACACACACACACAAACACATCCACCAGACGCACATGAGCCACACCCCTCCCCCCCCACACACACACACACACACACACACACACTTGACACTTTTTGCGAGTTCACACTGCCAATCAGGAGTTCAGGGTCTTGCATACCTAAAGGCCGTTGCACGCTGCCCGCTGAGCTGAAGCACAAGTGGTTTCTGGACCATGCAGAGCTGGAATGTGTTCGGAACCGTTCATCCACTATGCTTTGCACGCTGCTTGCAGGCGGGGCGGCCGCTTTGATCCGGCACGCCCGCTCTGTAAGCTGCTCATCATAGCCATTTCAATGCATTGATCGTGCAGTATCGACATAACAGTATGCATGTATGTTGTAGGACAGCACACGCAGCAAGTGTGCAGCGTGTGCAAAGACTCATTGGTTAACACGTGAGCAGATCCGACATGGAAACGCCCCGCGCCAGGCGCCGCTTCTGCACCGCAGTGTGCGGTGTGCGGTGTGCAGTGTGCGGTGTACAACGATCAACTGAACATTCTGGAACCCACCAATGAGATGTCAACCACCACGGCGACATGTCGGCTTGGTTTAATACCGTTGTGCGGAGGTGAGCGATAGATGCCAGTGGCCTTCCATTCAGAGCACAATGTAACACGAGAGCGTGAGCAAGAAGTTTGCACCACGAGAGTGTTCTACATTCTACAGCGCTTTGTACGTGTTTTAACATGGCGGTTTGGGCCTACAAAAATGTACCTTTACATTAGATTACTTTGAGTGATGAAGTACAATTTGTATTTAAGTTGTTTTTAATTACATAGACAAGCGCAACAATTGCAACCTGAAAGACTATTGGCTTTGCATTAATTACATTATTGTGATATGTTTGTACATATTTAATGAACCAATTACAGCTGCAACGCCAAGATAAAAGCATTGCAAATGTGTTTGTTTACATTAAGTGTTAACTTTTATCTTTACCATTCATCTTTAGTTAAATACAGTACTATTTCTTCAAGTTTCTACCCACTGACACTCCTGACCTGACCACACACTCTTGGACATGCAAATGTGTCACAGTCTGTGCGGTTCAGTGGAGTTGCATCTGCCGAGACAACCACTGCGCCCCTCCACTCCCCTCCCACGGGGGCAAGTCACCCCACCCCACCCCTCCCCTCCCCTCCCACGAGGGTAAGTCACCCTCCATCCCATGTACTATTCCTCGGTACGTTACAGGCCTGAGACAGACATGTATTGCACAGTGACAGTAGGTAGGCTATACAGTATGTCTACAGACATGTATTGCACAGTAACAGTAGGTAGGTTAACAACAGCTGCATAGGTGATACGCAACGTGTCAGATACTTTGACCAAAGGCTGAGAGAGAGAGAGAGAGAGAGAGAGAGAGAGAGAGAGAGAGAGAGAGAGAGAGAGAGAGAGAGAGAGAGAGAGAGAGACTTGTCACACTGCATCCATTACCACTCGGTGCATTCTTTTTCCTCTATTCCCTCTATATCTGAACACACTCACACACACACGTGATATAAACGCACGTGTGTGTGTGTGTGTGTGTGTGTGTTTATGCATGCATGCATTTGTTCAACATGCGGCGCGGAGCAACGCAGCAAATCTAGCGTCGCGCATGTTGCGAAGGCTGGACACACACACACACACACACACACACACACACACACACACAGAGAGACACACTGTGTCCAGCTGCAGAATCCAGCACACACACACACACACACACACACAGACACACACACACAGAGACACACACACACACTGCCGGCATGTCAAATACACGTCATGTTCCCCCAGCCTTGGCACGCTCGT
>JAODUE010036452.1:12500-20350 GCA_027564755.1 Amblyopsis hoosieri
TGCCAGAAATAGCATGACGTGAGCTAATATCAGAACCGTGTATTGCTATATGCTGACGATACGCTTGCATGTCTATCTAACCCAGTCACATCTGTTCTGTGTGTTCCAGGCTACGCTGAGCCAAGATGTCCGTCTGTCAATAAGTTCATATTAGAGGAATGTCTGACCCTGGCATGCCCACTTCCAAACACATAAAGCTCCTTTTAATTTTCTTTCTTCCAAAACTCCTCCGTATTCATGCCTCTCTCTCTCTCTCTCTCTCTCTCTCTCTCTCTCTCTCTCTCTCTCTCTCTCTCTCTCTCTCTCTCTCTCTCTCAGGAGTGCCCTTCACTGTCTGTCCTCCAGATGGAGGCTCAGCAGGGGAAAAGCGGGCGATGGAGAGAAAATTAAAAAGTACAGGGGGGTTAGGGAAGTGGTGATGAATAGAAAAGGAGAGGGAGCCAGTCGGGGGGACTTATAGAGAGGGGTGGCATGAGAGATGGATGGGAGAGATGGATGGAACAGAGGGAGGGTGTGAGAGGGATGGGATGGGAGATGGATGGTGCATATATTGTAGGTATATCATGCATGTGTGTGTATATACTGTATATATATATACATACACACACACACACACACATATATAATATATATGTATATATACATACATACACACATATACACACATAAATATATATATACTGTATATATATATATACATACATATATACACACACACACACAGTATATATATACACTGTAGGTATAATGCATTATAACACTGTACATTTGTGCGATTGCGTGATGAAAAACATGTGAATAATTAATGAGAAATAAATAAATATATGCTTTGTGAAATCAAGGGGAGAGTAAGAGGCAAGAGAGAGAGAGAGAGATAGATAGAGAGAGAGAGAGAGAGAGAGAGAGAGAGAGAGAGAGGCACAATGCGGGATTGTGTGTAAATGATACATGCGATACATAATGTGTTTATTTCTATGTAAATAATTCTCTCTTTGCTCAGACCAAACCCTGGACGCCTAAATGAGGGCTCTCTGCTTGTGATGCAAATGTGTGCATATATCAAAGGGAATGGCGTTATATTACACCCAGTTAATGAGCAGAAACGATGTCCCGGCATCCATGCAGGGGTGTTAAGGCGCTTTCAGACAGGACGCGACACGCGCTGTGCTTGCCGCCGAGTTTAGCAGTCTTCTCCAGGCCCTTCAGACAGGGCAACCGCCCGCAGTGTCGCTAGGAAACGAGAACGCTACACAACCGGTGTTTTGAAGAACCAACTCCCACTAGCTAACTGCCCTGATAAAAAATGAATGTGTATTTTAATACATTTTCAGCGGATCTCTTAGTTAAATCAATACTATGTTTAGGAACCACTTCTTTGATGTTAAAATCTCGACTTCGAATGTAACAAACGGTTTAGCATGCACACCATGTGGGCCAATGGCAGCACATGTCATTTTAGTGTATCATCTTTGGTAGGCTAGCAGACATCCCAGCTCTCCACAGGTTGGGATGTCTGGGGTATGGAGATTAAGAAGACCATCCAGAACAACAGATGCAGAGGTTTGTTCCAATTCACAGGCTTTTGTATATATTTTAAAACGTTATAAAGATTAGACATGTTTAGGTTTGTTAAAAGTGAAATAAACAGCCTCATCATTATATCATCACACCAGTCTGTATAGTCCTGTAGAGGCAAATGCATTTAGATAGTATGTTTTGACATGAAGAAAAGAACAAACCAAATGCAAATGATAATGACATTAGTCATTAGTCAAGGTGTGTAATTCTCCCTGCTTACAACATTTTAGCACTAGCTTGTATTAATAGATTAATAACGAGGCTGTTATTCCCATTTTAACCAAGTAGTTTAAAGTTATCCCGCCACCCTTGCCAAAATGATGTCAGGCCTTTTTCTGGGGACCTCTGGACAGCCACTGTATGACACATCTACCAAATGCAATGGTTCAGATAGATCATTTCTCGCCTGGCTGGTTTCATAACAGCCAAACGAATTTAGTCACCAAAACAACTTGAGTTCACCTTCGCTTCAGCCCACCTTAAACTGCCGCCTAGCAACCAGGCTTGGCACACATTACAACAAAAAAACCACACAAGTGATATTCTGATACAGTTTATCTGCCTTTGTCAAGCCTGAGAGACAACACTGATAATTGTACTGTATATTGTAAGTATATATTTATTGTAGTACAACCCCAGTCTAAATCTGTCTTGAGCAACATTAGAAATCAGATGGAAAAACCACCTCATATAATGTCATGCCTGTATATCACATGAATCATTCACAGTGTGTTACACTTCACGGGCGGTTGGATCCAAACGCACAACAGCAGACAGCAGGTAGGCTTGACAACGGAGCGACAAAACCATGGGCGTAGCTACCAATAATGCAGACAATGCGACCACATTGAGGCCCGGCGTCAGTAGCCAGGGGCCCGTGAATGCGGGACCTTAGGATCAGCCACGCCCGTAACTCTTCCTTCGACTCGCTTATCAAGAGCCAGATAAACACCATTTCCGTTAAAATGCTTCCCGCCAGTAGATATACAGTATAGTGCTCGATATGGAGGCATTTTCTGCAATGGGGTCATTCTTGATTTTGTTTACAAAATGTGCTATGCATAAAGCACACGTTATCTTACTTCATATTCACTCTCGATTTAGTAATAGTTTTTATGCTAAAATGTGTGGAGCTGGCCAGTGGAATTCTGGGATATGGTGATAATATGACACACATAGGCTACTGCATAGCAAAATCATTTTAGCCCGTTAAATGTCAAGAGGGGTAAATGCAAAAATTGATTATTAACATGAAAGCGGACATAAGAAACAAATAATTAAAAAGGCAGCCGAAATGCAAAGCTTCTAAAAATAGCTAATTTACGTAGCTTTGAGCAAGTGGTCCTCTTCCAAAATGACGTGTATTAAAACTTAACTAGCCTACTGTACGGAGCTCAATGGGACAGAGCAGCAGCTGAACTTGCCAAGCGTAAAGCAACCCTGGAGTGTGCTCTTATTAAGTACGTTCAACTTCATCCAAGTTATTTACTATTCGACTATTGATCAACCAATGCGCTTGTCCATGCCGGTGTGCCATCACCAATACTGTTTTCACTTGTCATGGTGCGCCGACAGACTGCAGCTTTCATCGTTGCTGTATGACTTGGGAGATGATAATACACAGCCTTTTGACAATGCCTATGTAGCCTATTGGCCCTATCTCTGATCTCCTAAATGCTTATAGGCATTCTCCTGCAGCGCATTTCACTGTTGCCGTTTACATTGGGTTACATTTATAAACAGCTTGCGTCAAAATAGGCTATTATTGTTAAGGGCGGCAGGTCATGACACACTGCAGCAAGCATTACCATATGAACTATTGTGACTCATCCCTACCAAAATCATATGTTATAATGCAGAGGTCTTCAACAGGGGGTCCGGAACCCCTAGGGGTTCCTCAAAGGTAATGCAGGGGGTCCTCCAAATTATTTGATGAAAAGTTTTTTTTCCTTCAAAAATCAAAATGTCAGAAAATATACATTTCACATAAATACTACCTGTGTTATAAATATATATACATTTGTCAATAATAATTTTAGTGCCTTAAGATGCTTTTATACATGGCAATATAGGCCACCATACGCATTAGTGTTGGCCTGGCAACTAAATATTACCATATGTGATAGGGGGTCCCTGTGCCGTGTTTCTATTTGCAGTGTTGGCCTTGGCCCAAATAACGTTCAAGACCTCTGTTGTAATGCATGGCCACACCACAGAACTCTGGGAAAAGTTTTTAACTCATGAAATCTTTATGAAGAAAATTACGTATTTTTGCTTAAAAAAATTACCAATCAGGTGCCCTTGATCAAGGCCATCAATTTTGCAGATATTCTCCAACAACCAGTAGAAGACTATGGCTGACCTGGGCACCTGTACCATACTGTAAAAACTGCAGATAAAAACCTCCTGAGATAAAAGTGTTGCCCTGCATTTTTCGTATACCTTGGAGCGTCGAAGCTGTCGTAGGAGCCCACGGTATAATGGCGGAACAACCTCTTGGCTCTCTCTCCCCGGCTCTCTGAAACAGTGACAGAAAGACCACGCTTTTAGTCTTGCAGAGCCAGCCTTTACTTACTTTACTAACTCAATGACCAAACTTACACTGTGGATTCTTTGGATAACTTAATGACATGAGCCTGGCTGTTTGCAAGTCTTAGTTAGGTCTTAGTCTCAGGTACGCATGTTAAGTTATATAGGTTACTGTTTAAAATAAATTTAAAAGACTGAAATAAGTTTAAAAAAAGCACTTCTAGCATTGTTCCGGAACTACACACATGGCCTAATGTGTTATATGTAGCAGATGTTCAGCATGAGTTGCTTGTGTGACGTAGTGCTAATGGAGGGAAAAGGCTGAGACTACCTAACCTGACTTGCCAGAGGAATTGTTGTCCCAAGTCTATCTGGGGAGGCGTACATGGAAAATGTTTGTAAAGGGCAGGTACTTGGCAGTTGATTGGATGAATCATCTGGTCGTTTTCGCTGCCGGCACACCTAAGCCACGCCCATATAGCTATAAACACGACGCTGATTGGAAAGTTCAGTTGCATTCGCTACATGCTCACCTGAACGGTTGTCTTGGCTCCGGAGCGCTACTTCCTCCACGCAGTCCGAGGGGAACCAACCCGTCCGTCCGCGAACCGTTCCTTCCCAGAACCCCCCCTCTCCGACACTCAGCACTGCGGGAACAGGGCGCAGGACAGAGCCGGGGGTCAGTGAGGGGGCGCAGAAAAGATGTAGCACAGAAACACACACAGGTACACAGAATGCAGTGCACACACTGTAAAAACGACCCATTCATGACTATAAAGCTATCAGTGTCATTGTCATAGACGTAAAACCAGAAGCACTATATAGAGGAGACATGCCATTTGCCAAATTTTGAATGGAGTTCTATGGGAGAACACACAAATATGGCAGTTGGAGGAAAATATCCAAATAATAACACATCACATAATCCAAAAGAGCCAATCGTGTGCTTTATAACTACCAATCATTAAGCTATTTAACCAATCATGTGGTTGCATTGCCGTAAGCCACCTGTCTTCCTAAATACGTAACTGCCAGGGGCGTTTCAAAGATGGCTGCAAGTGGCAAGAATTTCCTAGAAGGACTTTGGTAAAACGTCCTTGTTTTTCACCAAAACAAGTCCACCCTAGACATTTTCTATTTTCTTCGATAGAACCTTGTAGAAGAAGACGTCACTGTCGCCTTTTCAAGCTAAGTAAAAATGTAAGACTCAACTATGTCTTAACTGAGTTTACATAGCTTGTGAATAGGGGCCATTTTATGCAGTGTTGGCGGCACAAGAAGACGTCAACAACACACACAGACGGAAGCAAACAAATAAACAATGTGGGCAAGCGCACATTCGCACCGACATGCAAACCCCTACATACTCACCAAGGCATACATACCTGGTGTGATCTTAGACTCACTCACAAACACACACATATGCATACCTGCAGACAATGAATACAAACACATAAAGGGGACCTTACACTCACGTTGGGGACATTGTAGCCATTGGCATACAAACACATCTGAAGACACTGGCTTGGACTTGGGTACCGATTTGACAGTGAAACTGTTCACCCGAGCCGAACAGGCAGTTTGAGTTGACACGGCAGACAAATATATGCTCGTACAACACGCTCCCACACACACACAGCTAGGTCCACCACACCACACACCTTTGACCCGATCTCCCTTGTTGAAGCTGATTTCCCGTTCGCCCTGGGCGGAGTGTGCGCGCGTAGCGACGAACACACGGCCAGGCACGGCGCTGTAGAGGCGTCTTCGCTGGCCGCTCGCTGGTACTGTGCTTACTGGGGCAGGCCTGGCCAGAGGGGTGCAGCAGTGAGCTCAAAACAAAAACATTGACGTTTTTAAAATGGCCCACAATTAAGAAAAAAAGAAAATAAATCCCGATACTTTAGATCGCTAAAATGGTGCATTGCAAGCTTCCTCATTAAACAGTTCACTCTCCGGTCTGGGATTTAAGGGTAACTGCCGCTGGTCTCCTAAAGGGACATGGCTAGTAGAGAAAACTATGTGGCACAGGTACAGGAAGTTGAAGCATCATTATCGGACTCTATTTAGGGCATATGTTAAAAAATAAAGGTGGCATTTTAAATCTAGAATATGATTTGGTTAACGTTATGTACCAGGTTGTAATTAATATTTGTATATTTAATAATAATTGACGTAATATTAACAAATTCACACCATTAACAACAACTTAAAGATCGTTTGGGCATATTTGTAATTTCCCTATGTCAAAATTATGTGGCCTAACATTACCAGTTATTAAAAGCTAGGTAGGCCTATCTCATATCTCAACATCATAACGTACTGTACGCTAAGACTGCCGTCAAAGATAAAGTCAAATGTCAGCCCTTCTGAGGCTGGGGGGTTATATGTACCACGGGGCTGGCTACTGGAATGTTGTCTGTACATAGCATGCATCACGGTCTAATGTAAAGCCCTTAATGCCAAGCTAGCCAGAAGTTAACCCCTGTTATCTATTATTAAAAGTTTTGCTAATTTATTTATTTTTATTTTTAATGACATTTTTTTCTTAGAGAGTTTTTACATTTGAATTCCGACCAAATGTCCAATAAATCATTAGATTTTTGTGATGTACTGTATAAGTACTATGTAGGTACTGATATGTATTTATGTATGTATGTATGTGGGAATCTTTGTATGTATTTTACCGTTTGTCTGTATTTCATAAACAGTAGATTTTGCACTATGCAATGTGTCACAGACAAATTCCCCATGGGGCAATAAAGTCTATCTATCTATCTATCTATCTATCTATCTATGTCCGGTGGTCATTGAAATCTGAAGTCTGTGGCTTTGTGTGGCCTGATCGGGGCTCCGAGGAAGTACCACCGGGACCTCCGTGACTCGGTGCCCGCACGAGAGTGCTCCTAGGGTGGGTAAACATTCACCGGGATCACGGTCGGCGCTGCGGAGGTATCGGCAAGTGCCAGGTGAAAAAGCCACAGTTACCACACACACGTGGAGACAGTAGTCCTACATATTTAGTTTCATTTTGACAGGCGATTAAATAGGTTGGTCTAGTGGTCTGGGTTTTGGGCTCCCAGCCAGAAGGTCTAGGGTTCAAACCCTGGTGTTGGTCTATCTGTAAGCATCCTTGAGCAAGATGCCTTACCCTCTATCCACCCCCCACCCATCTGCTCCCTGTGGTTGGTTGCACCTTGCATGGCAGCAATCACCATTGGTATGTGAGGCAAAATACTTTTATTTAACCTATAAATGCAGTCCATTTACCATCCCTATACGGTATCACACATGACTCACGTTTCCTCGGGGGGTTGAACCCCTTGAGCGTACTGTATATGCCAGGTGAAGTGGTTCTGATGGTGCACCCTACAGTCTGATGAGCGAGGCTCCTGTTAGTGAACCCCAGCGCCCCCTCCAGCTCCCCCATACCCTCTCCGGCTCTGTCTGCTGCGGTCCTCCCTGTCTCCCCCCAGCCTCCCGCGGGACGGGGAGCGCGTCCTCGCCCCCCGCGGACTGCTGGAGCTCCGGAGGGTTCCTGTGTGTTTAAAGCCCTGGTAGGCAAGAGACACAGAGAGACAGGGAGAAAGAGAGAGAGAGAGAGAGAGAGAGAGAGAGAAAGTGAGAGAGGGAGAGGGAGAGAGCGAGAGAAAGGGAGAGAGAGAGGGGGGAGAGAGAGAGAGAGATAGAGACAGGGAGAGAGAGAGAGAGAGAGAGAGAGAGAGAGAGAGAGAGAGAGAGAG
>JAODUE010036462.1:0-18133 GCA_027564755.1 Amblyopsis hoosieri
ACCAAAAAAAAAAACCCCAACCCCCCACCTCACTGGTTTGAACTGGTTTTTTTGTGCCCCCCCCCCCAAACATTAAACCCGCCCCTAACCCCCCCCCCCCCCCCCCCCATCATCAAAAAGTAGTCAAATTTCCCTTTAATGTTAGATTATTATTATTATTCACACAAACACATGTGAATCGGTTGGAGAAGGTACAAAGGCATAACTCCATAACTAAGATATTCAATTGATACAGATTGATGCCATGTTTTTGACGTGTTGCAAAAAGTATGATGTATATGTAAACATAGCACTTTTTAGGGAAACCTCCGTCTCTTTTGGATTTTGGATGGGTCCAGTAAAATGGTTACATTGTATTCAGGCCTTGCTCAAAGGAAAACTGCAGATTAAACTCCACACTTTTCTTTTTATAAATTCCCCCCCCCCCCCCCATGCCTATAGGCATTTATAAAAAAAAAAGGGAAGAAATCTTGGGAAGGGACCACCGAGGGAGGAATCCACCCCTCCAAGATAGTTAAGATGCAAAAGGTGATGGTAGGCAAACAGAATTTAGCATTAATACTATGTGTATGTAGTACTATTGTCACATTGTGCCGTACTTAAGAACTTCTACATGGCAAGATTTCAAAGGATTTAGCAAGTTGTGAAATAAGAGTGCTCTGTCAATTGTAACATTAACAAAAGCCACAGAAGTCCCAGGTCAGAGTAAGTGACACTCTCAGACGCCACTTGAGCCCCAGGTCCCAGGAAATGTCCAATAGCACTAAACACTACCAGCACCGCTCAACAACCGTAGCGCGTGTCTGAATTGGAGACTTGGCTTCTGCAGTAATAGCCACCGCCATCCATACATAGTCCGGGACCATGTCAGCATCTCCTCGTGACAACACTCCTCCACCGAGCAGGAGATGACCAACAAACATCCACTGGCTCTTTCCCAGTTATCTTTCCAGCTCAGGGAACATCGCCATCGACACGCTATCCTTTACCAAGGCAACAACTTCCCCCAATGACATCACCATTCTGGGGCCGCATCATCCACACAGCCTGATGGATCGTGACAGCATCTCCCATCCACCACACTCAGAGAAAAAGAAAGAGAAACGAGGGCCAGAGACACACAAAGACGACACAGAGGAGCCTAATGTACAGACATTTTGGTCACTAAACAGAGGGGAACATTAACTGTTGATAACTAAATGCCTCACTGTACAAATAGGCTTTTAGTTTGATTTTGAAGGTCGAAACAATACTAGCACCTCTACATGCAGCGCCACACAGAGAGAGAGAGAAGACTGCCTGGTGTTAAGTGTTTATCCCGATGACTACACAATTCCAGCCAACTACGTTTAGAAGAATAAATGCAAAAATACGGCATTAGGTTTTATTCAAGGTTTGTTTAATAGCCTACTTAGCCAAGCAATGAACCTGGTTTAACCAATCACAACAAATGAATGTCGCATAACAATAGCGGAAAACAAGGTGCGTTCAGAATCGTAGAACAGTTTTCCATTTGCTTTGAGTTCGCCGCCAACATAAGCAAACGGTTTGAGGAGGTAATTCTCAGCGAACACACATTTACACTGGAGAAATGGTGACAGTTTAAATTTAATATTTTTGGAATGTGTACAGAAAACATTCAAAATTCAAGTTCAAAGCAAACATGTTCACCACAAACGAATTCTGAACACACCTCTATATCATTATGCTTCTGTACCTGTTGAAGTTCCTACCGCTCTACATAAGAAAACATGGAAATGTGTCACTGCAAATCTGATGTGATTATAGTAAGTTGTCATTTTACCATTTTCTTAATGTTTGGGTTTGCTTTACAAAGCACGGTACTTTACCCACATACTTAACGATCTCACAAACATATGAACTGCGTCACTTTCTAAATTCAATAAAAAGAAAACATGAAGTTTCTGCTCCTTATCAGAACGTTATTCACAGCCAACCTATACCGCGACAGTTGTGTCATGCATGCTATTAGACAAGTGTGTTGTGATGCTTGTTAAAGTGGTGCAGTATTTAGTAGCGACTAGTGGTAGGTTACTATATTTAAAGGTTCCGTGTTTCAGTATACTACTTCTCTCCCTGGTTCCCATGTCGACTCCTTTAAACTGGATTATTTAGTCAGCCAGTGTACCCTAGTCTTTTCTTGTCTGCCTTTAAAATGACAATAATATTGTTTATCGTGATTCTTTCTGGGACAATATACCGACCAACAATAAACAGTAATCGTGACAGGCCTACTGAAAGTTACCGCACCGTTGGGCCGGAAAGCAGAGCTCTCGATCTGTTGTCTGTTAGCATTGTCACTCACAAGTCTGTATCCATAAACCAGTGTGATGGTGGTGTTGCGTTAGCCGTGTAGATCATGGAAGGTTTGCTACTTTTGTGAACTATTAGTCTGCGCAACATGTCAACACAGTTGACATGCAAGCTGCAAGTGATGCTATTGGTAAAGGTTGTATGTCAGTATTTTCTGCTTCTCTCCAGATGCCAAACAGCTCCTAGTCTGTGAACAGGTGAGGAGCCCCAGTCTGGACCAGGAGGAACCAGAGCTCCCCCACATTGAATTGGACCAGAAGGAACTGTGGACCAGTCAGGAGGGAGAGGAACCAGAACTCCCCCACGTTGAAGTGGACCAGGTGGAACTGTGGACCAGTCAGGAGGGAGAGGAACCAGAACTCACCCACGTTGAAGTGGACCAGGTGGAACTGTGGACCAGTCAGGAGGGAGAGGAACCAGAACTCCCCCACGTTGAAGTGGACCAGGTGGAACTGTGGACCAGTCAGGAGGGAGAGGAACCAGAACTCACCCACGTTGAAGTGGACCAGGTGGAACTGTGGACCAGTCAGGAGGGAGAGGAACCAGAACTCTCCCACGTTGAAGTGGACCAGGAGGAACTGTGGACCAGACAGGAGGGAGAGCAGCTTCAGGGCCTGAATGAAGATGCAGTGAAAATGTGTGAACCAAATTCTTTGAGATTCTTAATAAACGAGCAGCTTGATGCAGCTGGAAATGAGATCTTAGTTGTTTTAGACCAATCCCAGAAGCCATGTGGAGCAGAAGAGGTCGCAGTGTTCGTCAAAGAGAGACTGGCAGCGGCTGCTGACCAGATATGTGCTGGAGTAGAGGGAGCGATAAGGGGGCACAAACAAGACGTCAACCGCTACAGACTGCTGGATATTGCTCTGAAGCCTTGCGTCAACATGCACAGAGCAGGTATGGACATGTGCTGTATGTTCTCTATAGAGTGATAACAATTTTAAGATGTTTCTTAGTTGTGGCTGTTTCAGCCACAACTAGGGCTAGGCAGGCGATATACCGGTATATCGGAATTTTTTCAAAAAAGATATAAAATTAGACAATATTGCTATAGTTATAATATGCGTTTATTCATTACTTTTTCAATTTGTTCATCTCTCCCTCCATGCCTGCACTTGGCCTGAGGAGTGGAGTCAGGAGCGAGTGATTTAGTGTGTTCAGAGTGTCAAAGGGGCGGAGACACCAGAGAAAGCTCACATGTCGGCCTAGTAACTCCGCTCGCACAAGTTGACACGGAGTGAGCATCTGAAGCACACCTTTTTTCAGAGTAACAAATGAGAGAGCAGATACTGAGTCACATGCTCAATTTCCATTTCTGACAAACAGATACAGGTAGCCAGCTAGTATTACAAGGTACAGGTAATCAATATCAAATGTGGATTAAATTGAGTAAACTGTCATAGCTGCAATATTCACAACCTCTCTGCTATGGACTTAATCATGTACAACTACAATTAATGTTGCTAAACATAAAATATTTCACATTTCCGTCGGGTTTCCTGTTTTTTCCCCTCTTGAACATTCAGCCCGCTTTATGGAAAATACCGATATATATCGTGTATCGGTATTCAACCTAAATATATCGGAATAAGATTTTTGGTCCATTTCGCCCAGCCCTACGTGGAAGTAGTGCCATGCAACCAAAATTGACAGGTTGCCTAATATATGAATTAATATATCCTATAGCCACCTAAACCTTAGAGCCCCCAAAATTGGGGGCAGCGCACTCTTCCCTACACGCCCGCTTTTTGATAATGCTAAAAATAAAGCTACATAGGTATGCTGCACATCCACTTCAAGAGAAGCTCGACTACAATCTAATAATTTAAAATTTTACCTAAACGTAACACAATTCTAACACCAAGTATCTAAATGTGCATATGTTAATCTAAATTAACATGCACTATGTGCACGTGGTACATGTACACATATAGTGCATGTTCAATTTTTCTTATTTTATGCTACCCACACCTGCCTCATCATATGAAAGCCCAGGGTCTACAGATTCTAACGCTATAACTCTTATCACAATCAGTTGTACAGTTTGGTAAATGAGATATTTCAAATTTGCCAAAATGTGCAAATTGTTTTTAACATGTAATAGGGGTTCCAACTGACATGTTTCTAATAAAACCTCTCTCTATTTGCTCTGCTTCACTTTATTAGAATAAAGAAAAATTCAGATGTTGGGCTTTTGTTTTCTGGAAGTTTGGGGCTGCAACTGCATCATCACAAAGGGTTTTTTACTCTAAAATTTAGTATATTTTAAGGCCGGAATACAATTTAAATGTTTAGTGTTTTCCATATCTATAAACTCTGCAATGGTAATATAAATCAGTTTACTTATAATATAATCACATTCAATAGATTCTGCCCTATCAAATGAGACCAGAAGTGTGTATATAGGCCTCATGGTTGAGGAACTGCACTTGATTTATTTGTGGTATTACATTTTAGGCGTTTTTCCTGGAAATTGTGCTAGGGGTTAAGGTGATTTATGCTTATGTTAAACACAAATGTATTTCTTTTAATAATTACTTTGTTAATACTTATATCCTATATTAAACACACACCAGTATGTTAACTTAGAAATTTGACTGTTTTATTATATTTTCTCCTAGAGACATTATATTCTATGGTAGTGAGACCATGTGTGAAGGGTCAGCGTTAGCAAAAACTCAGAGGGCAGGTGAAGTAGAAAAAGTAGGGGTTTTATTAACCCAATATTTTAAATACATTTAAGATGGGCAACAAAACCGAAAACCTAATCAAAGTAACATAATGAGTGCTCTTCTTCTCTAACAAAGAGAACTGCTTTCATCTCCACCTGCAAAGCTATATAATACACCGTCCAGTCCATGTCCAAGATGGAGGGGGATGGAGGAGGGGGGGTAAGAAGGCGTGTATATATAAACAGCTAGTGAAACTATAAGCAACCCCCCCTTCCCAAATTAACATAGTCCAGTCCAATCAGCCTGCTCCCTCACACAAAGGCTGGTGGCAGTTATGAGCCATAACACACTCCCATCCTTCAGATATCACGCATAAGAAGTCAGCGGCCGTATGTGGTGGATGGTAAATCTGTATGGCTGCAATGACAAGTACCAGCGAGTGAGGCGGCTATTGGCATCCTTCATCCCTTCCATCCACTTCAGTGCTTTATGATCCATCTCCAAGATGAACTCCCATCCCAAAAGATAATACTTGAGGGAATCCAGAGCCCATTTCACCGCCAGACATTCCTTTTCTATGGTACCTGGTCTCTCTGGAGAACAGCTTCCGGCTAATAAAAGCCACCGGATAATGATTTTCAGAGTTCCCCTGCAAAAGCACAGCTCCCAAACCACGCTCCGAGGCATCAGTTTGTAATACAAAATCATTATCAAAATCAGGACTACACAGAACAGGATACTTACTCAGAGCATCCTTGAGGTCCTTAAAACCATCCTCAGCTTCTTTCAGTAGGGCATGTGCGTCCGGTCATGTCTGTAAGAATAGCAGCTCGAGAAGAATAATTAGGCACAAATCGTCTGTATCAACCTGACATTCCCAGGAAAGACTTCAACTGGGTTTTTGTCTGTGGACACGGACAGGACTGAATGGCCTGGAATTTATGAATCTGGGGTTTGATGACTCCATTGCCAATAACATAGTCCAGATATTCAGTCTCTGTCTTGGCAAAATGGCATTTGAGAGGATTTGCTGTCAATCCAGCCTCTTTGAGACGACCAATGACTGCTTCCAAGTGGTCCAGGTGCTCCTCCCACATGGAGCTGTGAACAACAATATCATCCAGATATGCGGCAGCAAAATCTGACAGTCCAAACAACACTTTATTCATTAACCGTTGGAATGTAGCTGAAGCGCCATGCAATCCAAATGGCATTACAGTAAACTGATACAAACCCCATGGTGCTCGAAAAGCTGTTAGTTCCCGAGACTGTGATGTCAATGGCACCTGCCAGTACCCTTTACAAAGATCAATTGTAGTCAAGAATCTGGACATGCCCAGATGGTCAATTAGCTCGTCAATTCGAGGAACTGGATAGGAATCAAACTCAGAAATTGCATTTAAATAGCAGAAGTCTATGCAAAATCTTGGAGTACCATCCTTCTTTGGCACCAAAACAACAAGGTTACACCATTCACTTTTGGATACCTCAATGATACCCAAAGACAGCATCAGATCTATCTCCTTTTTCACACCAGGAGGCGCTGTGGAATTCTGTAACTCAGTCTCCTCACAGCAACATCCTTTTTGAGCACAATATTGTGTTCAATGAGTTCTGTAAAACCAGGTGTCTCTTTAAAAACCTCTTAGACACAAAGGGCACTCACTTGAGTTCGACGATCTATAGTAAGGTGGGTAAAATCAGGCAGTACAGGAACAGGAGCAGGAAGATATTGTTCCTCATCATCATCCTCTTCTTCTTCTACATGCCTAATCAACATCACTTTCTTTTCAGACCTGGGGAACCATTCTTTTAGTAGGTTAACATGTAAAATTCTCTTTGAGCATGCCTAGTCTCTGTGTTACCTCATATGGGCCTTGCCACTTTGCTAGCAGTTTACTCTCCTGTGCGGAGAGCATTACTAACACTTCCTGTCCTGCGGAAAAACAACGCTCCCGAGCAGACTTGTCATACCAAGTTTTTTTGGTTATGTTGAGCCTCCTTCACATTCTGCTGAGCCAGGGCACCCATATTCTCCAGTTTTTCCCTCATGTGGACAACATAAGAAACGACAATCTGTGACTCTGTCTTGTGATTCTTTCCCCAGTGTTCTTTAAGCAAAGTAAGAGGGCCTCTGACCTCATGGCCATACAACAGTTAAAAAGGGGAAAACCCAGTTGACGCTTGTGGCACCTCCCTATAGGCAAAAAGCAAAAAGGGTAACCACTGGTCCCAATCAGATCCGGTGTCATTTCTGAACTTCCTGAGCATTTGTTTAAGGGTCTGATTGAACCTTTCTGTCAAACCATCAGTCTGAGGATGGTTTGGAGTAGATTTAATGCCCTTAATTAATCCCCAGAAATTGGTACACATCCCTCAACAGCTTGTACAAAAAGTTTGTCCCTTGATTTGTAAGAATTTCCTTTGGAAACCCCACTCTTGCAAATAACTGAATCAAACATATTGCAATAGACTTTGCTTTGACATTTTTCAGGGGAAATACTTCTGGATATCGGGTAGCATAGTCAGTGATCACCAGCATAAAACGTTTTCCTGACCTACTTCTCTCTAGTATGCCCACAATGTCCATACCCAGCCTCTCAAAGGGGACAGCAATAACTGGCAATGGCTGTAGGGGAACTTTTAAAGGAACATTGTCAGAGGTCTGTTGGCAAAATCGAGCCACATCTGCATGTAAACCAGGCCAGTAGAAGTGCCTCTTAATATGAGCAACAGTCTTATGTTTCCCTAGATGGCCTGCCCAGGGGACAGAATGACCCAACTTAAGCACAATGTCCCTTGCTGACTTAAGTATCACTAACTGCTTATCTGACCATTTCTGATGGTAATGTACCCCCATATCTGTAAAATACCCCCTCTCTAACTTCACCTGTCACCAATGGTCTAGCTTGCTGTAGATAAGGGTTTAGACTAGCATCTATCTGCTGCATTTCCTGAATGTCATCTGGTATTTGGAAGCCTAAAAACTGTGGTAAGTGGGGTTCTAGGACTGGCTTTATTTTTGTACGTTTGAATTTTTCCTGTCTTTTCTGTCTACGTGATTTCCGCTCCTTTCCAAGTTTAGCCTCAATCTCTGCATAAAAAAAAAGGAAGTTCACTCAATGCTTGAATAAACAATTCAGTCTTAGAACTTGCAGGAGTCACTGCCACATTACACACCTTACTTTGATGCAAGAGATCAAGAAGAACAGGTAGGTCTTGCCCCAAAACCACCCCAAAACACCCACATTCAGGAGATAACTTTGACCTTGCACCTTAATAGAGATCTCTGCTGAGGGATATAGTTTTTGTGTCTCCATGAACACAACAGATAGGCACCATATCAGCCATACATATGCTGTGAGGAGGAATAAATTCCCTATGAATGAGGGTCTGATCACTACCCGTATCAATGAGTGCTTTCAGATCACGACCATTCACCTCCACCATAATCTCCCTCAATCTCATTTCTATAGCTGCATTTGGCTGCAGGTCACCTCTAGGTACGTAACACAATTGGGCTAATTTCACAGGGTTCTTGGGACAAACAGGCTTAATGTGACCCTCCTCACCACACAAATAACAACTTTTTTGTCTAGCAGTGACAAACACATCAGCCAAAGCAGCTGCTTCTGCAGCAGTTGTAGGATTGCGCTCCTTAATCCAAACCTGTAACTCTGGGGAAAGCATTCTGAGATATTGTTCAAGTATAATAATTTCACCAATCTCCTTCACTGTTTTTCCTTTTGGCTGAATCCACTTCCCATAAAGCTCCTTTAACCTAACATATAGTTATTTTGGGCTTTCATCTGAATCAACCTCAAAGCTGCCAAAAAGTTTGACAAAATGTATTTATTCTAAAGCCAGAACAATATACATCAGTATTGGGTGTCAAGTTGTAATGTGAAACAATCTAGGCTTTGACATCTCTGTCTTTTTTAGACTTATTGCCCATCCACTGTCTCCTCTGTTTATCAATATTGCGCATTATATTTTCTCTTGGCCATGCAATGTTGGAAATTATATCTTGTATGCCGCTGCCATCCTCATGAAGCAATAGGTTCCATCCATGGTTTCCAGAAAGGACATCCGAGTATGAGGCTGGCAGTCAAACACTATATCCATGCTGAAAAGGGTGGGAGAGGCTAAATGTGTATAGTCCCAAGGAGATCTTGAGTGCTAGTCTAGTGTAGTGTCCTACTGATTGTTACTATACAGTAAACTCATGGATACTCCATGAGTATCCATTGTGTTGAGTATGAGCCTAGAACTATATAATTCGATTTTGGTACTTCCTCTAAGCACCTGAGGTTCCGCTTGGTTTTCTATTTATAGTTCACCAAAGTTGCATGTGTGATGCCTGCCCTTGTGGACAGAATGGGTAGTGCAGAGTAACGCTGCAGCTGTGACTGAAAAGCACCTGAGCGCACCGGTTATACGACATTACTGACATTACTGACAACTGACACTACACACCTCATTGGTTGTTTGAGGTGTTATTATTTGATGTTATTTTTGTTATTTAAAATGTATTTGAACCTCCATACTCAGAGATCCTTATTATGTCACTTCATGAGCCTAGTTGTACTGTATACTGTAAGAGCCATGCTGGCCTGTTTCACCCCTAACAGTCTTTGAACTGATTCTGCTTCTTTATGTGTTTTTTTTATCTGTGAGATGTTAAATGGTTCGTATAAGGCTATATTGCCTATCTCAGATGAGTCTCCTCCCTACTAAAGTGTTTGTTCCGTGTACAGGGAACCTTTGTACAGTACACTGGTTTGTGTATCTTGACATACAGGACATACAGGATCTTGCCATGTTTGAGGCTATCAAGTTGAGCTCCAACTTAATAGATTGGAAAAAAGTGTGACCCAGGTGAGTAATTTTTATAGTATATAGTTTAGTCTATTATAGTATTTTACTGTGTTGTATCAAAAAATGCAATTAGGATAATGTACTCGACTCTTAGGACATAGGATGGTTGAAACCTATTTACAATGTAGATATCAGGGTCTAAAATGTCTTAATTTACAGTGCAGAAAGCAACATACAGAACAAGAATCTAGTGGATATTTGAACCAACATATTTATAGTGTATTTTTCATAAAAGGTCAAACTTGACTTGTATACATTTATGGGACATATACTTGTATACATTTTGCTATTGAATATTTAACTTATTTTAACATTCTACAGTATATCATATCCGAATGTGTTGTGGCAATACAGGGGATATATAGATTATAATGAGTGAGAGTTCTACATTAGCCTAATCAAACCAACAGCAGTTTAATGTAGTGATTTTTTAAATTATATACATTAAAATTTAATGCAATGTTCCAGGTAGGGAATGAGTCCTTGTTTTATTAACTTTAATTTTAATTCACTGCAAGTCGGTCACATCCCCATAGAGGCGTGAGTCAAGGCTGAACATCAAGGCTGGAACATACTTGTCTTGTCGTAACAGTCAATGACCAAAGTCTTCATCCTAAAACGCCAAAGGCTTTCTAACGCATCGAAAATTGATGAGAAAGGCCATTGACCAAGATGCAGTTTTTGACGAGTTGGGAATGAGAACGTGTTGCAGCACGGACAGTCTCCGACCGCGGTCCCCAATTCGTCTCTCGAGTCTGGAAAGCTTTCTGTCACTGTGACTGCTACTCAAGTCACTGATTGTCCATGTTTAGAGCATATAGTTGACGCGTGTAATCAGTAACTAGATCGGACGTCTGCTTGTATTTATAAAACATCTTTATTAATAACATACGTTAAAATAACAGCAACTTCTCTCTAGTCTTATGATGTTGACGGTCAATCCTGTGCTCATCCTGGCTAATCCCCACACCTCTGCTGAGCTCACTTAAATGCCGTCGTGTCACCCATACACCACCCAGTGGTCAAACAAATAATACACTAGAAACAAGACCATGCATAATGGCTGTAACTCACGCATTGGGATACCGCAATGTCCGGAATCGGATACCACCCACAGACAAACGGCTAGGCCAAACGGGCCAACCAGGACCTGGGTACTGGCCTTTATTGTGTTGCCTCCCAGAACCCCGCCTTCTGGAGTTCTCACCTTCCCTGGTTTGAGTATGCTCACAACAAGCTGCCATGCGCTGCCACCGGTATGTCGCCTTTTGAATGTGCCATGGTTTTCCAGCTACCGCTATTCCAAGATCTAGAGCAGAGCCGGCCCAACCCTTAATGGGACCCTAAACAGAATATAATTTGGGGGCCCCCCACCGCAAGAAATATTCACTCTTATCGATGCTTGATCATTCGCACACCAGCTGTAAATCTATCGCACTGGGGGTCCCCCCATATAACTTTTGGTCATCAAACATTCAATTTCCTGCAGTCTGGTAAATTTTAAAGCATAAATTTTCTCCATCAAATTAAAGATAAAAATACATTTTTGTATGTAAAGGAAAACGCTACATCTAGGCATCAGGTAACAAAATATAAATCTATCAGGCATTCTGTATTGCTTTTAATTTCTCCTGTAGATACATTTTTTTTAATGTCCTATTATTCCTACTGAGGTAGAAAATACAGACATGCTCTTCTCTTCTGTCTCCTTCTGTGTCTTCTGTTTGTCTGTCTAAGTATATCCATTCATTAAAACTTCCTATAACAGGGAAGTAACCTTCCTCAAGCACTTAAGTTCCTTGATATTTCCTGACTTGACCCAAAACATTATAAGATTCCTTGAATTTCCATGCCTGGAATAGACTTTATTAAAATTCCATGACATTCCAGAATGTCCATGACTAGTGGGAACCCTGTAATATAGTTATTTATAGCTAGATGTGTTGCTAACATCATACTAATGTCGGATTATGGTTAATCTAAAAAGTAACAAACTCACAACAGTAATTTGGTGTTCATTTGCACTAAAGAAAGAAAGTGGTAACAGCACATAGTGTTATAGCCTATACTGTACTGAAAAATAATATAAACCAGTAGACAAATACTGTAATTTGTCATGCAACCATACATTTACCTTGCTAGTTATTTGATCTATACCTCACCCTCTAGATCAGGGCCGGCCCAACGCATAAGCGAACTAAGGGACTGCTTAGGGCCCTGTGGCCACCAGGGGTCCCCCTTTCAAAAACATTTTTATATTTTTTATTCTATCAATGACCGTGACCCTAATGAATAAGTCAGACAATGAATAGATGGATGGATTATGTCAATGGTTGGTAATCATTAAAAAATGCAGTAGGCCTATTGGGCTATGTTATTGGCCTGGCTAGCATTGTAGCATGGTTTAAAAACAAGCTCAAAGAAGCTGTCTCCCCGCAATATCGGCCGATATGTGATCGATTCCGTCAGTAACCCCACCATTATCAGGCTAAGGCTGCCATTCCAGATGATCCACCCCGTTTTCCATGTGTCCCTCTCAAGCCAGTCTCCTCTAGCGTTCTGTTTCCTCTGGCTGCTGTTTCTCCTGCTCCTCGCATCATCGACAGTCTCCCGGCTTACACCATTCAGCGGCTGCTGGATGTATGCCGCCGGGGCCGCGGTTGGCAGTATCTGGTCGATTGGAAGGGTTACGGTCCAGAGGAGCGCTGTTGAGTTCCACGACCTGACATCCTGGATGATGCCGTGGTCCGGAACTTTCATCGGCAGCACCCGAATACGCCCGGTCAGCCAACTGTGGGTGCCCGTTGAGGTGGGGGCTCTGTTAAATTCTTGTTTCAACAATTCTAAGCATTGAAGATGGTTCGCAGTTGTACAATAAAACCTCCTGGTTCTAATACATTAATTTCTCTACACAGATTCTCTGTGTGACGTGTTCTCTAGTAACTCCTTTGACATTGAGTTACATAACAACAAGACTGCAGAAAGAAGCTGGAATGTGAGGCTGGGAAGCCAAGACTTTTCTAAAGCAGTTGTCTTGGTGAGTAGCAGCAGAGAAATGCATCACTACAGCTGAAATAATGCTTTGTATATTGTTATGTATTCAAAATGTTGATCTGTTAGATGCATGCCTTTGATTATAGGTGGTGTGTGTTCTCACCCAAGGAGAAATGGGGAGTGTGTTTGGGATTGATGGAAAGAAGGTGTTAATTCGCCATTTAACACGGCCCTTCACCAGCATGTATGCCCCCTTGTTGGAAGGGAAGCCACCTGTTCACCTGTTCTTCGTCCAGGCGTGTCAGGTAAAGAACTATCAGTAGAAGACAAAAAACGTCCAAAGTCCCAGTGAGGACATTTGGGCGATGCAAGGCAGCTTGGAGGAAGATGCAGGCCAGGTGGCATGTTATAATAACCACCGATAATCACCAATATGTGTTACATTTTTGGGAATGCATTGTTTATGTAAGTTGGCCATCATTTTTAAATGCTATAGTGTTATATGCATGTCTAATAACAGTACTATGTTTTGTTTGTGAATACAGTGTTGCACTGCCATTATTCTATGGTAGAAAACCTAAGCAATCAGATGGACTTAGCATTGTATAGGTGTGGGTATTCCAAACCCTGTTTTAAGCCCTAGTATATTTAGTCTTGCATAGGTTTATAGCTATTCCATACTGCAAATCCTCTAGAAATTTGATCATGGTGTTTCATATTGATCTTGTATTTGTTGAATGGATTTTAGTGGTCTGTCTACAGATAATTGACATACAGTAGCTGGTAAACCTAAATGCATTAGATTATAGTCATGTGTTTTTAAAGTGGTGTGGGAAGTCAGGGTAATTGAAATGTAGGACCTAGGTCACTCACTAAACCTTAGAATGTCATCAAAAGCTACAAGTTTGTATCATTTCATCTTATTGGAAAGGGGGATGCTTATAGTCAGAGACAACTAGTATGCCTCATTCAGGTGGAAAATTACGATCTGAGACACAGACAATGCACTGCACAATAACTGGCCTTCATCTTTAAAAGTGAAAAAGGTCATCTGCTTCTGAGAAATGTAATGCTATATTATGGGTTCTTTTTTTGTTGCAGTATGTATGGGTGGCCAATTTACAAACACTATGCATTCACCAAATTATTACAATATTGGAAAATATTACATTAATGTTTTCTGCAAAAATAAGGTTACCCAAAATGTGTAATAACCTCACGTTAATGTAACAATGTATTACATTATTGGTGCAGAGATTATTATATTAATGATTAAAATATTTTATTACACTATTGTGAAATTATTATTGGGAGGTAGTACATTATAGAGCAATTATTATAGTATTAGGTTCTACATGCCTAAGTGTCCCAGGGTGTAATGTTCCTTGGGACACTGCTCTTCTGGTTGACATGTCAACAGTAGGATAATCCAGATCATTTTAAGACACAAGAACCAGGAGAGAGAGAGAGAGAGAGAGAGAGAGAGAGAGAGAGAGAGAGAGAGAGAGAGAGAGAGAGAGATCATCGATCTATCCATCCACAATCCCCCAAACCTGAGCAGAAATATTGGTTATGGTTCGATCAATCAATCGATCCACAATCCCCCAAACCTGAGCAGAAATATTGGTTATGGCTTACTTTTAGACGATAGTTTGGGACCAGGTGGAGTTCATTGATGTTGAGATGTTGTCTGTGGCTACACTCAAGGGTCGTGGGATCATCAGGATGATGACACAGCACAATATGGCCTGTAGTCTAGGGAGGCTGTTGGACACAGGAGCACAGGGTCACTGGGTATTAATTCTTGAGGTTGAGCAAAAAGTTTGCAATGCATTTTTTAAGAACGCTAGAAAGCAATGGAGATATTCTCTGGTCTAAACTAAATTAGTGGATAAGAATAAATAATAGTTTCTTAAATAAGAAAAGCAAGAATGCATCTACAGTATAATGTAGGCGCAAGATAGGAAGGGAAAAACAGAATATAAAGAGATGGTTCAATCATATTTAAAACGTAAATATCAGAATCTCAAATGTATACATATCTGCTGTGGGTGTATAGAGAAACAATAAACTATAATCCAGAATTAGATCAAACATGAGTCGCATAGCCATGCATCATAAATATTCTTCTGTAAAATATCTTCATATTTGTGTGAGTTAAAGAAGTCAACTTCAAGTAAAAAATACTGCTCTTGCCGTAGTAACGTAGCAGCTACGTACGTGACGTCATATGACACTGTTGAACGCTGTTGAATACGTTGCAATAGAGCCTCGTGTTCATCAAGCCATTTTCATCTCTTAATCTTATGAAAAATACAGGACAGTACAGTTTCTGAGCCACACCCAGATGAGAGTTTGTCAAAGGTTTGTCTTACAGGTGTATCTATTTATAATTTTTCATATAGTTTCCTCTGAGTTTAGCGAGTTTGTGAGTCAGCGGTGACGGTATATGAGGAAGTTCGATGAGTAGGCTAACAGGCTTTACAGAGTGGAAACGATTACATTAATCAATTATCTTGTGTTTTATTATAACATTACAAAGATATAATGCATTTTTTTATCAGCTTTTGTTTGCCATGCGGACAGTGTTGTCTGTGAGACTTGATGGGGTTGCGTTTTTCTAATCGGTCATTTGGCAAGGCCTGACACACATGCTAACTACCAGTAATGTGCTATTTATGCCATTGTAGCATAAATGAATCAATAAATTAGCAAACAAAAAAATACTACATATTGGTAACACTTTTAAAGAGCTGCCCACTAATTTGCATTTAGGTTATTTTTTATAATGCATTGTTTTCAAATTAATGCACATTAGTTATTAATTCATATTATATATATATATATATACATATATACATACATATATATATACACACATATATATATACATATACATACGTATATACACACATATACTGTATATTAGTAGTAATTTGATACAGTATATTCCTAATTAGTATACTAACTTATATGCGTTTAATTATGATATTGTAATACTGTATGTATGCATACTGTCTGCAATTCACAAATTCTTCAGGCAGTTTGAAGTAATTGGCTCATCATTAGTTAATGATTTTTCTGGACCTCATTTACAGTGTGGTGTATGCCTTACAAGATACTTACAGACGTTGCCTAAATAATCATTCCAGCTTCCACGAGTCTACACGTCTATTGTCCCTCTATATCAGCTCTGTCCTTTGGCATGTGAAGGGGCCAAATACTGTATAAACTTAACTTAAACTGATTGCTTGGCTGTTGCAAAAAAATAATAATTAAAATAATTTTCATCTTGCAGGATGAATGCTCTTCAAGAAATATTTCAAGACATGCCACAAGCTTGCTCTGCCAATGAAGGTACACATTCTCCAGCACACAATGTTATTTACTTGCTCATTTAAATGTCCATTATTTGAGTTTACGTGTAATTCTATTTTGCCCATACTCTTTAGCTTGACCCCCTTCATTTGTATTATCTTTTAATAATGAAAAAATAAGATTTATTATTTAGAAGAGAAAAACCATTACAAAAAAATTATATTAACAATATGTTATGTATCTTATTTAGACCACAAAACCTAACATACAGCAATAAGAATTTAATTGTGCAGTGAAATTGTAATGTGGCCTAAGTGGTTTAAACAGTATTCATCCATATTTCATCTGAAATTAAACACTTAAGAATTACACAAAGGAATTTAAATAGGATTTAACAAAAAAAGTGATTTTGTTTTACTTGTAGATGATTACTACATACTGACACGCAATCCTCGGGGGAAATGTGTGATCATCAACAATGAGGAATTCAAAAAGCTGAAGAGACGAACAGGGACTCACAATGATGAGAGTGGGTATTTTTATATTCTCTGACTAAGATTAGCTTTTGTTAGTGAGAGTGTGTGGTATTTTTTGTGTACCCATCCAGAAGTGTATGTACATTAACTTCTACAGTTCCAGATTATTTGAGTAAAAAGTCAATGTTGCAGAATAAGCATTTCACATATATTTTAATTTACGTAAATGACCAACATGGCAGGTATTAAGGTGAAAGTAAAAACACAGCAAAACTAACAAGTAGGATAAATTCACAAACAAGAACAAGCATTGGTAACGGATACAAATCGACCAAGATACAAAAAAAAATAAATAAAATAAAATAAATATATAAATTATGTACAACTGTAGATTTTGGTCTGTTGACAATCTATTGGGTGTGTTTTAATCAGGTCAGTAATGGACTGTGGTGTTTGACCATCCAAGGATTTGAATGTTAGAAGAACATTTTTGAATCAAATGCAGAATTCTATCGGGAGCCAGTGCAGAGGATAACAATGAAGTCTGCAATTTTGAGGGCTCTCTTGATATTTTTTACATCTGGGAAACCAATCAAAGTGATTCACACCTTTGTTGATGAACCAATCAACAGTTAGCAAAGATGTATTTCACAGAAGTGCTCTTTCACCTATCCCTCTAGCGCAATTAGAATAATATTTTAATGTTTGACATCTTCTAGTTCATGTACTGTATAACTGTCAATGTAGGCATTTCTATTTAGTGACTGATGATCAGGTATGGGTAAAAATACAAAATGTATTTTAAAATAAAATACCAAATACCTTAGTGTATCAAAATTAACTACAGCAGCCACGCAATGTATCAAAATAAACAACTGTATCCTTGCAATTTTCAAAATACATAAAACATTTTCCAATAGAGTTTGAAGTTACTTAATGTAATGATGTCTAAGCCAATGTTTCCCAACCCTGGTCCCCGATGACCAGGGTTGGGAAACACTGGTCTAAGCTATGCATTGAAGTCAAATGTTCGAAATGGTGGTAGAGCTATATGATACAAACATTTGTAGCAACGATGATGGTTAAAGGCTGTCCAACAGTATCGAAATTAGCCAGAGGTAGGCATATAGAATGCGGTGACTGCAAATCGAGAATGTCCATGCCCTGTTCCCCAAGTGAATTTTGGGTCTGGTTACACCAGGCTACCAATGAAATGCTGCACCAAGCAAATGCTGAGAACTAATTTTGCAACATGTACAGTATGTGTACTGTATGTGACAATAAAAGCACTTTACCTTACCGTACAAATTACAAAATATTATTTTGTATTTTAAATACGTAATTAAAATATATGTATCACTAATACTGCCACTTTACCTTACCTTACAAATTACAAAATATTATTTTGTATTTTAAATACGTAATTAAAATATATGTATCACTAATACTGCCACTTTACCT
>JAODUE010036472.1:0-20348 GCA_027564755.1 Amblyopsis hoosieri
AATTTAATGTTATCTTCATTGAAGAAAACTGTGCTTTTCTTTCAAAAATTAGGAAATTTCTAAGTGACCCCAAACTTCTGAACGGTAGTGTATATATATGTGTGTATATATATATATGTATATATATGTATATATATATGTATATATATGTATATATATATATATATATATATATATTAGTAAATGATGACCAAAAACTAAACACGTGACTTAACTGTCTTTCTTTTGACTATGGTGGTGTAATCTATAGCAGAGGACTACCAACGCATTGAGTTTGGTGTGGACGAAGTGATGGACTCTGATCCTGTTGGCGTGAAGGATCCCTTGTACAAGGTGTCCAGCACCCTCAATCCCCAAGCCCCAGAGTTCATCTTGGGCTGCCAGTCGTCTCCGAAGGCCCAGCAGACCGCCCTTCCAGCAGACCATGCCCCGGACGGCGCCCACTTCAACTCGCTGGGCTGCACTGATTCCGAGATGTCTGCCGCAGACAATCACCAGGCTTGCCCGGACATTGACGGGGGGCCTGGCAGCCTAGGCCAGCGGGAGAGGAAGAAAAAGAAGAAACGACCGCCGGGGTACTACAACTACCTGGAGGGCTCTGCTGGGGGCAATGCCGATGACATGCCTGTGACGGGCCTGGTGAATGGACATGCACAGGGTGGCGGCCCACACCACGGTACTGACGACATGGTCGGCAAGATGTTGACCGGGGCTGAACTCGCCACCGCTGGTCCCATGTCTATGACGACGACGACAACCGGTGCAGTGGAGGCAGCTACTTTAGCTTCCGCTGTGGATCAGAGGACTTGTGTTAGCCCTGATGACTCTTCTTTGGACTTAATAAGTGGGGTTGCCTCATTATCAGATGGTGGTAATGCAACCTCTTGCTCTTCAGCCTCTTCTCAGAGCGGCGGAGTGGGCGAGGGCCCCAGGACTGCACAAGAGCAACCAGATATTTTGGCTCCGCAGAGCCCGGACCTTGTGGGCTGCAGCGGTGCACACAGCCCCTGTCCCAAATCCCCTCTCCCGCCTCCCCTGGCTGCTGTGGCCAGCTCGGCTGCTCCCGCTGCAGCTACTACTGAACACGAGGAGGAGGTGACTGGGGACAGCGCACTGGATAATGGACTGGCTGAGGCTGAGGCTGCTGTCACTGCAGAGGGACACAAAGACTTTGAGGCTGGCCAGCAGCCTCAGCAGGGCTCCTCAGACCCTGCAGCCAGTGTGGCGGAGCAGGTTGTCTCACCTGTCCCTCTAGCTACGCCCCCCGCCAACCTCCCTAAATCGTGGGCTAGCCTTTTCCACAACTCCAAGCCTCTGCCTGGGGGCCCTCAGGCCTTTGTCGAGACGAAACATGTTGTGGAGCTTGTGGCTCCCTCCCCTGTTGTGCCAGAGCAGTCTGAGAAAGCCGGGGAGGTAAAAGACAGCCCTGTCCCTGTGTCAGAGGATCCTATGGCTCCTAAACTTGCAGGTAATATGTTAAAGTGCATGCCATTGCTTTGCTGCCATTATGAAATGTAACTGTTTATCTACCTGGTGGCAATAGTGAGACCATTTTTAGACCCGGTACAACCAAGAGTAGATTGATCGGTCTTTAATAGTGAAAGCGTTTTTTTTTTTAATAAGATCTAGGCTGTTTGAATTTTGAACTGAACGTTAGCTGGCTCGGGTATGACTACCACGCATGTTATTGCATTACTGTAGGTTTGTGAGGATTAAGAATGAACACTAGATGGTGGTAGTGCACAGACTGAATACATTACTTGCCTATGATACTTTTTTCTTTGTCTGAATAGGCCAGTAATATTATGTCTAGCCACATGAAAGTGTTGCTTTAAAAAAAAGTATAATATGGCAGCCTCTCTGTTGGGCAGTTTTGGGTTAATTGGTTTTCAATGTTTCAAATGCTTTTAAAGCTTAGACTATCAGGTTAATTGAAGGAATAGTCTCTGTGCTGGTTTCAGTATTAAGCATATGTTTTGTCAGGGTCATATTTTAAAATCTAGCAGTCCCTGCTCCTGCAGGTCAAGCTGCATTTAATGTTTTATTTTGTGTTCAATATCTATCATACTAATCTAAGGCATAAATGAATGCCCACGTTACCATGGGAGCTGTGTTTTAAATGACAGCCTCCCTTCCTAGGCGTGGCACAGAATAACCTTTGCCTCCATTCTTGATGTCTCTTGTGCCACTGTACATGAGGCAGGATTGGAAGAAAGGGACAACACTATTATTAAAAAACTAACTGTTTTGACTGCCAAGAAAACGCATGTTGATACATACATGAGCCTTTTATGTTGTTTGAACCCAACAAAATAACATGCACAATTCATATAGCCCAACCAAAACTGATCTCCTCAGCTATTTCTATCTTGAAGCTGTATTCATGTTGTAAATAATCAGTCTTTTCAGACATCATTCAACAATTTAGACTTTGCTAGCACTTGCTTCTGCAGTCCTGGGACTCCCTGGATATGTGGGTGTATCAACTTAACTTGAAAATCCAACTGCCTGTAGTAGAAGTTAAACATAAGTATAGAGTGTAGGGGTACATTAAAGGATCCCTCTTCCCCCATCTTTATTGGGTTCCATTGCATCTGAAAATCTATGGTCTAAAATCCAAATGACACTTTCCCACATTTTTTCATGTGCTGACTACATGTTAACTATGCATGTGACAGACTGAAGCCCACTACAGATGACAATGGATGTCCAGGGAAGTTCACAGATGATCTAAGCATATACAATGTTTACCAGCAAATCTCTTTAATTGCTGAAATACTCTGCTTTGGGAACAGTTTGCACATAGAAGAAAACGAAAACATTTCCAAAGCACTCTGGCATTGTCTTTTATCATTAAGGAAATAATTAATTGCTCATAAGTTGCTGTAACACATCCGCGAGAGAAATAAACTTTGAACAGCCCGCAAGGCCACTCGTTTGGTAGTATACCTATAGCTTGACATCAATGAAAGATTTGTAAACTTTTTTTTTTTTTAGATCTTAATAGGCCATGTTTTTGTGTACGCTAAAGTACAGTATGACACAGACAATAGGAAGATATCGGCAAACCTTTGAATAAAACTTTGTTAAAATCCACAGAACTTATTGAGAATGTGAAGTTGGTACATAAAGCAGTGTCCCTGCAACCAAGAGGACTGGTCAACAAAGGAAACTGGTGCTATATCAACGCTGTATCCTTTTTATGAATCTATTCTAAACCCTGTGTATATTTAGCTGCTTTTGTTTAACTCTTAACTTGCCAAATTTGTGATATTATTCAAATGATTTTATAGATGACTAATTTCTTCCTTCCCAGTGACAAATGTGACACTTGCCATTGGCCACAATGGAAAATGTGACATTTTACTTTGATTAGACTGTTTATCTTATTCAGGCAATCATCATGCTTAAGGGGGGACTGGGGAAAGCATGCAAAGTAACCTTCTTCATTGAAGGGGGTATGTTTTCAATGAGTGGGGTTAATACGGCAGATCACTGACCAATGTCTGTCTGTACTACGGTTGGGCCGATAGTACCGCCAATGGTTGACAGACATCACGATGTTGAGCAGGCATCATGATCCAAAAGTGGTGTTGCAGCGTTCTGTTATAAATATCTACTGAAAGACTGCGTAATACTCTTTCAGTTAAAGGCTCACCATATTGCTGTCATCAGCATAATCATGAATGATCATCTTTACTTTCCATCGCATACACACGTGTGCCCAGTTTCAGACAAATACAGTATTGAGCCCTTTTCACACATGTTGTATTACCCTGCATTTTACCGAGACCGTTCCTCCATGGGGTAATGTATAAACAGGAACTGGTGTCGATTCACCTGTTTATCTGCTTCCCCAATTTCACCACTTTGCGACCTAGTAACATTCCATGGAAAATGACGTTATGGCTGAGATGTGTACGAAAGCAGAACCAATGCAGCGACAAGCACTTAATTCTGACGCAGTAAGTGTCCATGCGGATTGAGCATAGAAATCCCCAGACTGTATTTAAGTTACAAATGTTATATTTCTTGAACATAAGCATGCCACTTTAAATAAAAGTTAAATCTATTTGCTGGTTTTCCTAGACAATGAAGAAATACTATCAACAACAATCATTTGTTCGCACAGTCTGTTTCCTGTGAACAATATTTCTGAAATATATTTGCTGATTTGCTCATTCTTCTTATGCTTGGTTAATAGCATAGCAATAGCATTGGCAAGCAAGAGCAAATTCACATAACTTAGTGTAGCGGGACTTCTGCACAAACAGGATCTATGACAACGGACTATGACAATGGCGCAAGAAATTTAAAAAAAATTATATTGTGCATATTTTCGCCCCTTCCGCCGGTCGATGGCATCGTCCATCCCGATGTTTCACTGTAAACATCGTCTGATGCCAGTTTGGTAGGCATCGCCCAACCCTAGTCTATACCAATATGACAAGTGTTTGCTGGATTAAAATATCCAATCTCTTTTAACGCTATTATACTGCCACAGTGTAATGAGAAATATTGTTTTCTTGGCGCTCTGCTGTGATTTGGGAATGTCTTTACGCACCGATTTTTATACTGATGTGGCATATGCAACACTCGGAGTTGTAAACTGCTCTCTACCCCTCCCTGTAGATGTTCAAACTAGTTAGTGTGGCCCTAAAATGCCATGCAGGAGTAGAGATGTACTTTTAGAGATGCTTGTTCTGTCCACATGGCTGTTGTCCCCCTTGACTCTGATCTCAGACTCTCCAAGCCCTTGTTGCCTGTCCTCCCATGTATCACCTGCTGAAGTCTATTCCTCTGCATAATGAAATGCAGAGACAGTGTACCTCTACTCCAATGATTGACAACTTGTAAGTACCTCCAGGTTTATATGTAGGCTTTTATAAAATGCTGCAAATGTTCAAATTTGTGTAAATGTTTGGTGGCACACTTTTGTCCCTCTTGCAGCGTAAGGTTTGTGAATGAGTTCAGCAACATGCCGTCTAAAGTAAAACAGCAAGGTAAGACGTCTGGCAGTCTCTCCAAAGATGCTTGGCTTTTTTTTTTCCCCCGCCAGTGTTGTGACCTTCTTAATGCTATGCCCACAGCTCCTGGTGATAAAATAATAAAAGACGTTCGACCGGGCGTGCCCTTTGAGCCAACCTACATCTACAGTCTACTTAAACTCATCAAGTCAAGTCTATCTGAGAAGGTAGGCTGTCCCAGTCACCTTGTCTTCCAGTCTTTGTCTGAACATACTGGGAACACTCAGTTCAGGACTCTGTCATCACACCTGACGTAAGTTTGTGGTGAAGAAAACCTTGAATGAGATGCTTGTCCTGTGAACATTGGCACAGGCTTGACCCTCTTGTGAAATGGAACGTCTGTGTATGTGGTTCTATAAGCTGAGTCAGTGCTTCTGCATTTGTTAATGGCCTATGCCAGCCAAAATGTTTAATGAGCCCTGATTGTTTGTGGTCACAGGGTCGACAAGAGGATGCGGAGGAGTACCTGGGCTTCACTCTTAATGGACTGCATGAGGAGATGCTCGCTCTAAAAAATCTAATCTCACCTCAGGAAGAGAGTAAGTAACTTCCTAAGCAAACATCCATATGAAATGGCCTGCCACAACGCATGTGTTCTAAAAAAAAAACATACATATGTTACCTGTGATAACACCTGTATTTAAAACTACAAATGGAGATTATTTTACATCATTACAACATTTATCTGTAGCAGGGGTGTCAAATCCTGGTCCCGGGGACCCACTGCCCTGTATGTTTCAGATGTCTTCATGCTCCAACACAACTGATTAGGGATGAAACAATGTATCGAATATTCTAAAAATAAAACTAAATAGTTGATCAATATGACACTTCTTACTTTCATTTGTATATTTACTATTACTCTTTAATATTGCCAAATATATTAGATTACTCGAATAATCGGTAGAATACTCTGCCCTACACCTGATTCAAATGAATGTGTCGTTATCAGGCTTCTGCAGATTGATAATGACCCGTTCATTTATTTTTATCAGGTGTGTTTGAGCAGAGAGACATCTTAAACGTGCAGGACAGTTGTTCTCTAGGACAAAGGGTTGGACAGTTTTTTTTTTTTTTTTTTTTTTTCCCCCCAGACACAAGCAACCCCTCTCATGCCTGAAAACGCAAATGCAACCAGACCCTCACCTGTGGTCCTGCAAAGCATGCCTAATCTCTCTCACCCACCTTCCCTGAAATTCCCCCAACCCTCAGTCCTTGCGTTTCAAACAAAGCAAGTCAGTGTGCACTAGGAAAACGGAGCAACTTTCACCTTTTTTTTTTTAACTTGCACACTCGCACACAGTGGGACAAAATGTAGAATTGCCCCTTTAATTAAGTGATGTTTTTGTTGATGTGCAGAAGCCCCCACACCCAATGGGCCAGAGGTCCAGCCAGGTGTGGAGGAAGCTGTTGCTGACAAAGAGGAGGAAGAGAGTGAGGAGGAGTGGGAGCAAGTTGGGCCCAGGAACAAGACCTCCATTACTCGCCATGCTGACTTCATCCGTACGCCCATTACTGACATATTTGGTGGCCACATCAGGTAAGCGTGCCAATCTGACGTCAGCACAGACTGTATTGAGACTTGAGGTTCTGCTCGGGACCAATTAATTGAACATTGTACCTCGATTATAATTTTTTTTAGCCTTTGTTTTGAGTTCTCATCCATGATGCTTACATTCAGCCGACTAGACATGCAGAGTTACGTGAATACACCATGGAACTATAAATAAGGAACATACGCTGCAGCGTTAATATTCAGTAGCTTTGTAAAAACGTACTGTGTAAAAGCATGATACTTAAGTGTTGCTAGCAATGGGCTAAAACATTAAATAATTAAATATACACTGAGTCATAATTATTAGCTTAAAGAAAAAATATAGTTCACTTACCTTGCTGTATTCTGTAGTACTAGGCAGCTATGTTTATCATTCACTTATGCATTTGGAATTTCCTTACCTCTACTCCACCTTCTAATTGTAGACATTTTTGTCTACTGTGATATTTTAGAACCATTATTCCAGAAACTGTATTTCCGTAGGAATGTCTCATTGAAAGAGTTGACTTGACATCTGTAGGGTAGATGGACAAACCTACTGTAGGAATGACCGATGTGGTCCTGATTGTGTAGATTACACACATACCACAGTATAGGTAAAACAGCTCTTTAATGTAACAAGGCCATCTTCAGTCACAGCGCTAGAGAGCTAATCAGTGATCAGAAAGTACAACCATGCAATCAATGCCTACACTGGATCCATTAAACATTCAAACACACAGAATCATTGAACAAATATGTCAAATTAAACTAGCAACAAACAGTGTATGGCTGTATATCAACAATTAACGTGAGGCAGATTGTAGATCTTCCTCACAACATCGCTATAGCTTAAAAGTTTTCACGAAGGGAGGCGGGCCAAGAGGCGCCCCTAAAGTTATCTATTTGCTTCGAACTTGGAAGGAAGTAGGAGCTATCTAAAAAAACTGAAAGACATACGAACACAATGTGTTAGAAAGCCAATCTTGCTATATAATAAGTTAAGTTGTCTCACGCATTGAGTCTGTTCTGCTCTGATAAATGTTTGACACCACATGAGCGTCTGTGTTACTAATTTATTGATGTGTAGTTTCGATTTACGTCTGGCGGTTGATACTAATGGTGGTTACACTAATAACAGCAGCGTTTCTCAATGGAGTCGAGAGCTGTCACTAGCTGTGTTTACATGGTCCCTATTTTTCCGATTGGAATCAGGTTAAAAGCCCAACCCAAAAGAAAATGCTCCATATAAACACCACTATCGGCAGAGAAACAACCCGATCGAATATTTTTTAGGATATGCATGTAGATATATAACCTGAATTGTATTTCTCCCTAAATGCTCAGCTTTATTGAATGATATTTAGATGTAATATTATTGAAACTGTCAAGCTCTTATTGACGTGTCATTTGCATAATGTCTCATCCATGTTTTTCTCATTGGAGCTTAATGAATAAGTAGAATAATGTAAACTATTTAAATTGATTCAGATCAGTGGTATACCAACAAAACTCTAAGGAGTCGGCCACCCTCCAGCCATTCTTCACCCTGCAGCTTGACATCCAGTCAGACAAGGTTCACACTGTCCAGGAAGCCCTGGAGACATTGGTTGCACGGGAGTCAGTCCAGGGCTACACTTCTAAAACCAAGCAGGAGGTATGCTTTGTGTGTGTGTGTGTGTGTGTAGCCTTTGTATGCCCATACTGTGGCCTAGTGAAAAGTTGGTGTGGTTTTTAATTTGGTTTTGTGGTGTTAAAAACAATGTATTTATTCATCCCTGCTACTTTGTTATGTACTGGCTCTCAGACAGTCGAACCCATTTGGGTGATTTTGCTTCTTTAATGTGAACTCAAGCCTTGATTTACAAATTTCACTTATATTTTCTACAAATAAGTCATTTGTTAAAGTAAGTTGAAATTACTGATTTGTTTTTTTGTCTTGGTGGAAATGAGCCATAAACTTTCGAAGCATATTTCTGTACTGTTACCCTTGTATGCTATATTTGGCACTGCAAATAAGATGCCAATGTAAAGGGTAAGTCTGCAAAAGCAGATTGGATTCAATGACTATTTTACACATTAAAACGTTTTTTTTAGATTTAAGCAACCATATACGTATACAGTATCAACAATGAACCACTAATTTTGGCTACCCATGGTGTATGTGGTTACATTGTGTAAACTGTCCAAACAAAACGGCGAAAAACTTGTGCCAAAGTCAATGTGGAGAGAAAAAAAAAACCCTGCATTGTTGGTTCACTGAAGGAGTGTTGAAATCATTTGTTTGAAAAGCACGTTTTTTGAAGTCCTCCTTGGCATATAGTTTGAGCTGGTGAAAGTAACATCTGCTTTACAGATTAACCTTGTTGCATTGGGATTACAGAAAAGGCCCATTTGTCTAGTTGAGATTTGTTAACATGCTGACAGTGAGGCATTTTAACAGGCCACAAATTAATGTCATTGCGTGCATCTTGCAATTTGCAATCTTGCAATTTGTTTGCTAATGCACAAGCCTGTTCTGTACAAGTTCTATTTCAGATAATCTAATTACACAGCTCACTTCAGAACAGAAGTCCCTGATTAGTTAGAATAGGGTGCAGTAGTGGGAAGGAACCAGTAGACTGAGTCATGTGCAGTAATAGTGGAGATGCAGCTGAATTGCTGTAAGGTTTAAGGATTTTTGTAGGCAATCCTATGCTTGCTCAGTTTTAAAGACATGCGTTATATTATCATTGTATTTCTACTTCACTTGTTAACTTCAGATCGAGATCAGTCGGAGAGTGACACTGGAGGAGCTTCCTCCAGTGCTTGTCCTCCATCTCAAGAGATTTGTCTTTGAAAAGACAGGAGGCTGCCAGAAACTGATCAAGCACGTTGACTATCCCATTGACCTGGAAATCAGCAAAGGTAAGCCCTTTTACACTTGAGTCGTCTTTAACATGTCATTAAACTGACGTGTGCTGTTTGGATTTATTGTCAGTGTTTGTTGGCCTTGTCATTATCTTGCCGGTATAGATACAGACAGAAATATTTGTGCTCCCCTTAGTTCCCAATAGGGTTTATCGACGTCTACAAAATTGGCATCGGACGATGTCTACAATAATACATTGTGATCAGGGTGGGAAATTGGCACCCGTCACCAGCTCAGATTACTGAGGGCAATCCTACCAGTCCTGAAGAGAGGGGATGCCAATTTCATAGTCTTAATTTAATTGTTGAAGCAAACATGCTGCGATCAACACAAACTGCGGCTAGCGTAGTAATAGGCGCGATTGTTTTTACAGCGGGGCCATTTAATCAAAACCTATACTGAGAACTCAGCAAGGCGCAGACAGAGATGTGAGTAAAGCGGCCTGTGAAAGCTTGCTGTAAACAAAGCCTTCACAAGGGGTGTTTTCTCTGCTTACAGATGAATCTTTAACATGACATCTGAAAGTTTAAATGTGTATTGTAGTCTGTACCTATGTGAGAAAACACGAATGTGCAATAGATCTAGTTGGGTAGACTGATTATTAACAGACAATTTAGCTGATGGGTTCCGACCAAGATGGAATTTGATGTCAAGTGGGTCCGTAGCGCACTACATTACATATTTCTGAGGTGACTGTCCGTCTGTCTGGCGCCAAAATAACATTAGCGAACATTAGCAAGAAGAGGGGAGATCGGCTACATCCATGAGGGAGACTTTTGAAGTTTAGCTAATGAACTTGAGACAATGAATTAAGTGGATTTTCATAGTCGAGCACAGCTTTGAATCCCTTACTGTAATTTGGAGAAATGTAAATTATATCATGCACTAGCCAAACGCGAGTTTAACATGGGGAAAGTTGTTCGAAGAAAGTGGATAAAGCCGGTTAGCATACTGAACATTTGACCAAAGGATACCACCGTGCTCATATGAAGATAAATGTGAGGCTTCTGTTTTGGTAAGTGAATGCATACTGTGTAGGCTATGTATAAGTTTGTAACAGGCTGCTATTCCTGCTATTCACACAGCAGTGATCTGTGGTCGAAGACTCTTCTTTAGAAAAATATACATTATTATTTACAAAATTACATTTCACGGTCATGTTGCGCCCCAGACTACATCAACCATTAAACAGTTAGTCTGCTAATCCATTTAACTTTGACTCTGTCCTTACAATGCATAGTGCAATGTTCAAGTAAATGCAAACCCAATAATAACAAATACAAAGTGGACATTAATTAGGGCATAACCGTGGCAACGTGCGTATGTTCGTTAAAACCATAAAGCTATGGTAAAACCATCTATACAGTCTGTGCATGCGACATATTTTAGGTTTGGTCCAATTTTTGAGCGTCATCTTCTTTTAGTTTTTTTTAAACGAAAACAAATCTAGGCCTACTGTTAATATCAGTGAAAAGACTAAGCTACATATGATGGGGTTTTAAATCAATCTGATTGTTTTGCTTAACGGGTGCTGCTTTGTTGTTTAAGTGTAAAATTGAATATAATGTGAAACTAAAACGATTAATAATTAGGTCTACTTCATATTGCCATAAAATAACTTTTTTTTTTAAGGAATTTTTACGACCCTGCCTGTCATAATAACAAACAGTGAGTCTTCCGCAACCACCAGCCTCGGTATACTTTGTCTGAACGCTGCTTTGACACTTTTTCACCACTTATAAAAAATCTATTTGTTAAATCACGATGCCTGCAAAACATTGATGCCTGTTAGCCATCGGCGATGGCATCGTATATCGGCACAACCCTAGTTCCCAAACTAGTTTTTTTACATTTCCTTTGCTCACTGTATCATACCTGTAATAAATTAACAGTTTCATTATTTCCGGTTTCAAGGGATTGCCAAAATGGAGCTCTAGTTTCCTCTTAATTGTCCATATTGCAGATATACTCTATATAACATCTGCATTGGAAACGATAACATTCTGTACTAGTTTATTAGTTTATTGCAGGCCATGTACATTAACCAGCTAATGGTAACATTAGTGAATTATCTAATTAGCTGGTGTAAAATAACACAATTCTGATTTGATTTCAGATCTTTTGTCCACTGGAGTGCGAAGCAAAGTTGTGAAAGGCCTAAGATGTTACAGGCTTTTTGCAGGTAGGTAATGTGTGTGATTGTGTGCTTGAAGTGTTTCTTGGGAGTATGTTATTTGACCACGAAGGGCATTCGCAAGAACAGGGTTCTACATGTGTTCTTATCCCCTGTTTAAGCTTTATTCTCAATTGTGTTAAATTGCAATACACTAGGCAAGTAAAGGCCTAGTGTGTGGACCTTGAATTTGGGTAATTGGTTTGGGACTGTAGGTCTCCCATCTAACATGTTTTGTGTGTCGCAGTTGTTTATCACCATGGGAACAGCGCAACGGGCGGCCATTACACTACAGATGTCTTCCACATCGGTCTGAACGGATGGCTGCGCATCGACGACCAGACCGTGAAGGTGATCAACCAGTATCAAGTGGTTAAGCAGACTGCTGAGCGCACCGCCTACCTGCTGTACTACCGCCGCATGGACCTCCTGTAGATGCCCCGCACACATACACGACATCTATCTCCATTTTGTACATGGACACGCACACAGTCACGACATTCATTGACAGTACAGTCATACACATACACTTAAACATACATGCACACACACACACACACACACACACACCCCCAAACTAATAAACAGGAATACTGCCCAACTTCTTCTCTTGCAAGATTTTCCTCTTCCCACCAACTTGTCCCCGGTTTTCAAGAGAACCAGCTTTTCCAGTACCCATTTCCTCGTATTGTTTTTGGAAAGAGAAATGAGCTGCGTTCAAAAAGACTTCCCTGTGACTTCTTTCTCTTCTCTGTGCGCCACTGCTGGTTTTTTTTTTTTTTAAATGCTGTGATGACTGTGGAATTCCCTTACAGATTGGGATCTGAGACTCACCTCAGACTGTTTGAATGGGAAATTGTTGATTTTCACGCAGGAGGCACTGTCTACTATACAGGGCTACAGTTTGGACTGCTAGGAAGTGTTCTCTAATTTGGACACCTATTTTCTTTTTTTTTCTTTTTTTCTTCTTTTTTTACGAAAATTTCATCAAAGTATAAGTGTGTATTGTATTTTAGTAGAGAGAACTATTGGCCTACTGAATTTGCAGCCATTTAAATGTCTGGAATGTGTGCCCTAGTGCATTGAAAAGGCCCAGCACCAGCAAACTACATGGCGATCATCAATCCCTGTGCTCCCAAGACCAGATTCCCCTCGTCACCGGTTTCCCTCCTATATTAATGTCCTCACTTTTCTGATGCATATAAATCTAGGTAATACTTGAGCCATTACAAAGAGGGAAAGGGCAGGGGGTGCTAGGTTTTCCAAATCAAACCTAACTGCTTCTTTATTTTATGAGAACTGTGTGATTTCTGGGTTTAGAATAGCGACTATCTAAAATAAATTTTAACGCTCTTTAGAATTTAAGTGATAATAAAGCTTCTGTGCACAAAGTATAAATGAGTATTAAAATAAATAAACATGCAAATGCAAGTTTTTGCCACCTTTAAAGAGAAAATGTATTTAAAAACAAAAAAAAAAGTTTGGCTCCGGAAGGTTGTGCTTGTTTTCAGGCTTTGAGTACCTGTGCTAGTGAGAAAGCTACCGATGAAGACAAATTCCATTGCATACACTTCTATTTGTTTACTTGACACATTTCCTTTTAGCCCCAGTTTGATTTTCTTCATATTTGTCAAAAGGTTCCAGTTGTGTTTGTGGCTTATCAATGTAGTTATGAGCCACTTGTGTTCTTTACCCCCAGATCAGCAAAGAGGGGGCTGCCTTAGGTTCATTGTGTGCTGTTTCCCCACTCATTGTGCAAGTGTAATCCTATCAGTGCAGCAACTTTAACTGTCTATTGTCTTGTCAAGTGTTAAGGGAATGTACCAGACATTTGTATTATCTCTTGTAGCACAGGAGTTCCTTCTATATTTGTGTAAGGACCCAACTGTTGACGGGAAGACAGTTTACACCGGTGTTCGGTTCTAAAGAAAAAACCCTGAATGTTGCACAAAAGGAAATCATGTTCACTTTGTTGAAATAACACTTATTTTGCATAATTCATTATTTTCATGTTTTGAGTTTTTGTCATTGATCGCTTGTTTGATGTACCCATGCCTATGGCCCCATCAGAATACTTGCATTTAAATTGGTATTTCAAATTATTTTCCCAGGCTAAAGCACAACAAATAAAATTTAACAAGTTCTTTGCTCAATATCTCGTCAGTTATTTAATACGTTGATTTTCAAAATTGCAATTCCATTTCACCCAGTGTCACAATTTCAGTATTAACCCTTAACGTTTTCTAAACGTCGTATGCTCAGTATTTGACGTTATTTGGGCTCTTCCAAAAAAATCTCTTATTTGGCTGTAACAGATATACAAGGCCTTTAAATAAAACACAACCAGTCTGTCTCTAGTGGCTGTTCACACGTTTGTCTGACCTGAAATGGTACAGTGTGAGATTTTTGATATTTGAATATTCTGAACATGTGTTTTTAGAGGTGCATTCAACCAATAATATCACTTTAACTTACTGAGAATAGTGATTTATATGTTATTTAAGAGTTTAAATTTAAGCTCCAGATGTTTAAGCTTAGAATTTCAAAATATTCCAAGCTACTAAAACATTAGCATTAATTTGAGAAAACGTAGGCAGTTCAAATAGTTATTGAAATGGTTTTTGATTTTGGTAAAGCCTATTACCAATCCCAGGTAAACAAAAGGACAGCTTTTGAGCATATTGCCTTTGCATTTAATACCATACCTTTATTTAAAAACTTCTACTGTAAAATCAGGTGTTATTTTAGCAGTTATTTAGCTTCTCTGGTTGAAGTTGTGGAGCCATGTTACAGATTTATTGAGATCAGTAACTGCATGCTCCAATTAACAAGTAGTACCAATTAACCAGTAGTAGTCCCATCACAACAAAGGTCAGTGAGCTATAGTTCAAGTTGGGTGTGTACCTACCACCACACTCTGGCAGGTCCATATAACAACCTGCAACAACCTGTCTTTTTTTTTATTTATTTTTTGCTTTTATAAAAACGGATCACTAATAGTGGTCTCGATGCTTTTAATGTCTGATTCACTTGTGATATTGATGTTTAGCATAATTTCCTTTCATTTGAATGATTGAAGGTTGACCTCTCTCAAACCGTATGATGGCTTTGTGCTTTAGCCTACGTGTTAATCGGTCTATCGTTATGACTGATCAAGATTTATATGCTGGTGAAATGCTTCAATGATGTCTCTTTTGGCAAGTGCTCCTAACTTGTCTACAGGGATTTGAGATGACCTGAAGAGTATCTAGTATTCTATAGTCTACTAACCTTTAGTTTAGGACTTCAGAGTTCTAGTTTGGTTTGGTTTTGCTTTTCCCCAAATACATAACATGTTCAAGCATAGTAGGCTTAGTACTTTTAATTATTTTAATCTTCTCAACATCTGGAATACCTTGGACTGGCATACAGGTCAATGCGCACAATAAGCCAAAATGTAAAATGTGAAATAAAGTAGAAGATGATACTTCAATTCTTTGTTTACTGATTAATCAATTGTCTGAATTAGTCTAATCCATCTTGCATTTGCTTCTCAGCCTGCTGGAATATTTTGGATCTCTGCTGTGTTGTGGCCAAATTCTGCCTTGTTAAAGGCAGTGGGAGAGTTTGCCTAAAGGTTTATGCAAAGGCTCATTATTGAAGAATTTGCCATATAAGTTTTTTTTTTCCTTCCCTTTTTTAACTAAACTAGTTTAAGATGCTGTGTGCATTTTGACAAACATGCCAGTGTTTTCTTTGTTAATGTCACAACATTACTAAAATATCACTGTTTTGTGGTCTGCGGTGTGGAGGCAAAATTGCAGCCCTGGACACCCACTGATAGACCACCTATACGCAAAAGTCTTCCACAGCCGTGTTGAAGAATTGTAGACTAATGGATGTCTGCTCTCCCTTTTGCCTTTTTAAGACTGAGCGGTTGGTTCTAACTATGCAGGAAATTATTCAGCAGAAGCCAGTCATTTCTGATGCATGTATTCTTGTGGGTTTCATCCTGACAAAACCTGGCCACTAAATGATTGTACAATTTTACAATTGCATGTATTAACATACACCATGTTTGAAAATGAAAGCACCGTAGATTTAGAAGTGAATTTATCTAAAAATTGCTTATTTGAATATTTTTTCTTTAGTTCTGAGAAAATAAATCTACCATCAGTTATAGCCTATAGTTATTTGCAGCATATGGTATATGTTTTGTGGCCTGTTTACTATTTTCTTTGGCTCTTTCAAATTATGAAATGACTACTGAATCCATTCCATGGAGTCTTACTTAAAAACACAATGTGCAGCTTTGAGTAACATGAGTTGCGTAGAACCTCCTGCCGCCATGATTTGGCTCACAAGCATCTTGTCTTAACAAACAATGTCTTAATGCTGAAATGCAGGTATGAGGGACAATTGTAACACACTCAATTCCTCCAATCAGAAACAAGATAGTGACTGAAAAAACTCCATATACCAAATAAGATGATATGCTGTGGAAAAAAAGCATGGTAATTTACACATCAGAAGTTACATTTTGAGGTATGAAATTACACTTTTGGATGTAGCCTATAGGCTATTGTTCTTCTGCTATCTACAGTTTTGATGCCTGCCACTTTTAATATATAGACTTTATCTCTAGGCAATTGGTTATAAAAAAACATTAACAGCCTATGGTAAGGTATAGCCTAGGTTTTGCTAGCTATCATACCATATTATTAATTATGGCAGGCTGCCAGATCGGGGGCAATTGTAACACTAAGTTGTATTTGCTCTATGGCCCCATTGTGAGAACCTTATTTGTCTTTGTTGATATACTTTTTAATTTCCACTAAATTAAAAGGAAAATTATATACTAAAATAATATATTAATATAGGCCTACAGCATGTAGACCTATGTTCTAGTATACAAGCTAATCAATAAACATACAAATTTGATTGAATATGATCTCTTTGTGTTATTCTGTTAATGTTGAGGTATCAATTTAATATCATCTGATTCATGTAGGCCAACTATTTGAGTAAAAAGGACGCCTATCTGCATAATGCGCGCATCACGTGGGATCGGGCCTAATATAAATGTAAAGGCCTTTCATCACAGTCTGTCATGTGTCTTCTGACCTGAACTTGCAAAGTGTGGTGTTGTCTATTAGTTAGACATGACAGGTAATGAAAACAGCTGCTTTCAAACTGCTAAATATCCATTGTGAAATTGTGAAATTGTAATCTGACATAATTTTGATTGGTACGGTTGCCATTGGGATTACATATGCGTCAGGGAAGAGCTCCCTCTTTTGGACCGTGTAAGCTATTTAATGTTAGTATTTTCAGCCTTCATCCATTCTTATATTGGAAAGCTTTGGTTACAATTAAAATAAACAGGCCTAGTATACATTAATATTAATACTATGATATTATAATATTTGTGTAACTTTAGTAGGCCTGCAGGCTTATGGCGAATAAAAATGGAAGTTAGGTCACAATGACAATTTGAGTAGCTATTTCTCAGCGCCAGCGCGCCATTCTTTGTAGCCTGCATGCATCAGGGCTATATTGCGGCAACCTTTTCTCCGACTCCTCCTGTCTGTCTACTCTCTTTCGTCCTTGTGCATATCACCTAATTTACGGCTCTTGTTTTTAAATGCTACAAATGGCAATAAATAGGCTGAATTAGGATGTAGCCTCAAAAGAGACAAAATATTGTTGTGGGCTATGCTACAGGCCAGAGCCATAGTTCACAAAAATGTCGGGTTGTAAAAACTTTTTCCGTTAGAAATATGGATTAGCCTATATCAGGCATATTATCATATTGAGTCAGATGTCATTTGCAACCGGTGATTAGGCTATTTCTCGTAATTAGGCTATCTGACTCGCCGATTAACAAAAAATTCAGAGGAACATACGCACTCCCTAGTTTTCATGTCGACATCAGTGTAAGATAGTAGCCAAGAACACTTCCTACTTTAGGGAGGCTACGAGAGAGGGGATAGAGTCGAGTCATTTTTTTCCCTGCCAAGGGGTCTCATTGACTCCTTCTCTATATAAGGCGCTCTTGAGACTAGGCTAAGTCAGTTTCCAATCCCGACAGGAGCACCGCCAGCAGAAACAGCTGAACGCCGGCCGGTCTGACCGTCTGACAAAGAGCATATGTAGAAGAGAAGTGGACTCAGGTGACACTTTGGATAATTCACTAAAACAGAAAGTAAGAAATACGTTTTTCTTAATTACATTTTGTCTTTGCATTCCTTATTGGTTTACTTTTTGTAGTGTTGTGATGTTGCATATGGTGTTTAAGTCAAGTCAAGTCAAGTCAGAAAATACAGAAGATATCGCATTATCAAAGACAAAGAAATCTGTATGGTATGCAGCATGCTGCATGTTCATTTCTGTAATAAATATTGCTATATTGATAAGATACATAATTGAGAATAGATAGCCTAAATCATGACGTCCAATTCAATTGGAATGTCTGGCAGGCAAGTCTGTTATTTAGGCTTAGGCTTGATCTTATTAGGGACATTATTGGAGGCAATTATGTCCCACCATATAGTTTTACCATATAGTTCCCAAGTAGTATATAGTATCCTACTGTGCAGTAGCCTAGGCTGTGGCACGTGGGTCGTATGTGCGCGTTTTTCAGCTCCGTCTATCACTGCAGTATAAAATTCACGAGAATTCACGAGAAAGGACCATAGAGAAAACCTGGTCGAGGTGAAGTGTGAAAGGGAGTTTCAGGGAGTAGGGTGTGGTGTTTCAGCTCCTGGCTGGCACACAGTACCCAGAGCTGGCATTGCATGTTGACAGCGCCAGACCTCAGACTGTCTTCCTTGCCAGAGGGAAAGCTGTGAAATGATCCAGGGATGATGGAAGCGTTGCTAGGACGACAGATATCGCCCTTGTTGGATTTAGAGCTAAAACAACCTATTTTGTATTCTGTATTGTATTCTGATTAACTTTGTATCTGTATTTGATGACGACAAGGTCAGCAGAATGAATGACAGAATAACATAATCCCTTTGAATATCGTAACCCTTGTTCCACAAATTATAATGACATCCCTTGTGAATGGAATTGTGGTTTTAATAATAATAATAATAATGATAATAATAATAAAAATATAGTTTAAAATATATTTATTATATATTTGCTACTAATATTCACTGTAAATAGGCTAGACTGCATATTATTATTGTCTCATGGTAATTGGTGTAGGCTTATTGTTACAAAACAAGTAACATGCCTACTGTCAGGTCAGAAGCATGTTTATCAATAAACATTAGTCTGAATCATATTAATAACATATGTGCACATGGTTGCATGACATTAGGTATCTGTGTACGTGTGCTATAGAGAATGACCACTAGCTGCTATATCATCTGTCTGGCCATGTGTTCCACACGTCAATGGCTCGCTCAGCGTAGGACAGCTCAAGGAATGCTTCCTCCCCTGCAGGTTGTGTCTGAGGAGCAGTGTTCACACAAGCAGCCCACTGTGGTTTGAGAGCCCCCGGCATCTGCACACACACAGAACAAGTGAAGATGATCCCCACCCCCGTGGCCTGGTTGCCTGTCTTCCTCCTCTCCCTCTCTTCCTCCCTCCTGCTGTTCTACACTGGAGAATCTGCTGCCCTGTTTCTGCCTGACTCTGATGACTTGAAGCAGCTTCTGAGCCGCTATCAAGAGGAAGCGGACCAGAACAGCACCAGCAACCCGGCGGGCATTAGGACCCGGCGGGCCATCCGGTGGTCGGACCGCGAGGAGATCCTGCAGCTGCATAATAAACTGAGAGGAGGAGTGTACCCGTCTGCCTCTAACATGGAGTACATGGTGAGTCATACAGCCCTCCACCTCTGGTGAACTGTCCGTCACGTCTGGTCAGCGTGAACCTTGAAAAACTACTACAATGACTCAGCAATATTGCCCTTTAAACGTTATACACTGTTTGCACATTCTGCCTACCCTGCTTTGATAAAACAAGTCTTTACTTTTAGCGGTAACAACAGGAACCTCATTTTGGAGCTGCTGTTATTCTAGAATTATAAATACACTGTTTATCTTACCTGCTAAGAATGTCAGGCGCGTGAGAGGAAGAGAAGCAAGGTCAGAGAAAACAAGGCAATGTAAGGAAATGTACAGGACACACAGTTCATTAATGGGCCAGTTAGAAAAGGTGTTATTTTTGAGAATGGATAAAGGAGTATTGAGAGTATTGCTAGCTTCAACGTTTTCTAGGTGGCATTGAGGTAAAGTGGTGGCCCCCATGTGTCTACATGTTGGGCAGGAGTCAGTGGTTTGGGAAAGGAGTGTGTGTGTGTGTGTGTGTGTGTGTGTGTGCGCGTGTGCACATGCACATCTGTCTGTTTGTTGTATGAGGTCTGTGTAAGTGTGTGTTCAGTGACCACCAGAGCGGCTGGAAATTTACTCAAGAGATGCACTCAGAGGGGCTACACTGTACGGAATCCTCCTTTCCGAGTGCCCCTCCTCCACCCCGCCCTACCCCACTCATTCCATCATGGCATCTTTCCTCCCCTGCCCCAACTGAAAGGAGAGACTCTCAGGAAATGTGAACAATTCAGCTGTGATTGCTGGAGATTTGTATTGGAGCCGGGCTGAAGCCAGTGCTGTGCTTGTACCCTGCTCAGATACTACTCTGTGTGTGTGTGTGTGTGTGTGTGTGTGTGTGTGTGTGTGTGTGTGTGTGTGTGTGTGTGTGTGTGTGTGT
>JAODUE010036483.1:0-20344 GCA_027564755.1 Amblyopsis hoosieri
ACGTTGTAGTGTGAAGCACTTTTTGTTACATGAATTTGTATGAAAAGTGCTATATAAATAAAGATTGATTGATTGATTGATTTCATTCATTTAATAAATGACTGCAGGCATGTTGTTCCACATTATTGATTGAATAAATCACTAACAAAATTACATAACAATTTTATTTTTATTATTTTTATTTAACCAGATTAGGAACAATTAGGAAAATTGTCTTATTCTTGACATTTATATGGTTAAAACTGACTGGGTTTCTGAATCAAGACGCGGTGGAGTCATAACAGTCTCGTTTTCATAAACAACAGTGGCCTCTGGAGGACTAGGTATCGATTTTATTTGTTTTGTCAAGATAATCCATAGCTGGAATAGTGGCCATATTCGTTTAAGAAAATTCTGTAGATTTCAACAATTATGTAGTACAAATGGATCTTATAATGGATCTTAAGGTTATGGATGTGACATATTTTAAACAGTGTTCTTATGTAATAATAATAATAATAATTTAAAAAATAATAATACTCTTTATTTATATAGCACTTTTCATACAGAATTGCAGTTCAAAGTGCTTTACAGAGACAGAATACATGTACAGGTGTGCTTCCCACACAGAAATACAGAGAAACAACATTATACAAATGGTTAAAGGAATCAGATTTAAAAATAAATAAAAGGAACATAATAACACATAATATAATACATAACATGATGCTGAAATGTATATGTTAATAAAAATGGTTAAAGGAAACAGATGAAAGAAATATAACATAAATTAAAACCATATAATTTTTGTTGCTGTCAGAATGTCAGCATCATGGTATAGCACTATCCTAATCTGGAGGAGGAAGGGCATATTCCAATAGCAGTTAAATTATCAGTACATGTCTTTTATGGATTGTTATTATATCTCTTTGTACCCACTAACCTCAGTGTAGGAATTACCAGGACTAGACTAGAGTTAAACTATGTAGCTTATAGAAGAATACATGTCCTAAACACGTAAATATAAGTTATATTTGTTTATATGATGACATATACTCATGATACACATATTTAGCAAGTGTCAAATTCCACTAGACCAATACTTGAATGGTTTTGTACATTTAGGTTAACACGCATAGGCCTACGAGGCTACATCTATATAAAACGCTTTAGTTTAAAACGGTATCTCCATGGCCGTATCCATCCAGAGGTGGGCAATAGGGGAAAGAACCCTCTTCCTTGACAATACTCCCCACCTACAGTACAGTATGTCACCATAAGAGATTTTCCCTACCATATGGGTTTCAGTCATAGACCTTCCACCGCTACACAGAGAAAAACTTCCACACACACACACACACACACACACGTTCCTGATCAGCAATTACCAACGGCCTATGTCTCCCGGCTCCTGTTATTACACTTTGTCAGTTCGTCATTGTACTCTTGCCTGATTCACTGTCTTGTCTAGTCGTTTACCTCGGACTGCCCTCGATTGTGAATTTGGATTGGGTTCTTTCTACGTAACCTGACATTGCAAGGTCTCCAGGCTGATCCTGGCGGGGAGGTCAAACTGAAGCTTGCTACAAGCCATGCATATTTTTTGTTAGTAGGAGCAGGACATGCACTGTAGAGCCAGTCACAGGCTTGCTTTGGTTGGCATAGAAATGGGATTGCATTTTGCATGCCAGATGGGCATATTATTATTGACATACTGAGCTATATATACATATTTGGCTTAGGCTACAATAGTGCTGTATGAAAACAAATCATAAAATGTTGGGTCAAAATCCAGTTCAAAACCTCTCTGAACAAATAACATACCTGCATATCATGTTAGTTCTAACTATCATCTGATCAGTTTTAGTATCATGTAAGCGTCAATGATGTTTCTGAAGTGAAAACAACATACCAATGTACTCACAGTAGAACCATATCCCACCCACAGAATTGTACTGATGTGCCAGAGAGCAAGAGGTACAAAAGATGAATAAGGCTTGTGTACAAGCTGTAGATCAGATGACTACACCATCTGCACTCTCCACAAGACAGCTGTAATTCCCAGCTTTGGCCTCTGAACTGTATACCACTGTGGGAACGTCAGCCTGCCTCCGATACAGCTGAACCACAATGGCAATACACAGCGCCACTGACGTCATCTGGAGAGAGGAGAGATGCCATTTCTCCTAATAATGCTACTTAAAGTCATTGTATACTACAAATGCCAATTACAGTTTTCAGATTAAGATTTTTTTTTTGTAATACACAATTTCCCCAGTAATTGAAATGTATATTAAATACACACTTTTAACCAATAAGCAAGCAGGTTAACAGATAGTTTGGCGATACTTACAAAGATTAGAAAGACGGTTATTAAAACGGATAATCCAATATCGAAGAATATTTTATCTTCTCTTAACAAAAACTGCAGGCATGGCTGAAACCCAGGAGAGAGAAAAATAAAACAACGATTGCATAAATCATGCATTGTAGACAGATAGGTCTGTGGTTATCAATTTCAGTTCTTTGGTTAGTTTTATTTCATAATAAGTTAGAGAAAATGGAATGAGGAAAAAGTAACACTTCTGACTGGTCACAAAAAGACCTAAAAAGCCCTAAATGTGCAGTTTTATCTTAAAATTTTAATTCTGGTGGATATTCCTGTAGTAAACATGCCAATTGCATGTGCCCCCAAAATGTGACTAGTGTCTGTCTGAGCGTTCTGTGGGAGTGTGAGTCGTAACTAACTGCTTAGCTACCAGCTGACCACCGTTACATTTGGACTTGTTGTTTTTCTTTACCTGGTTGTATATCATGGTAGAGTTCTCCTCATCATATAGGCTAGTATTCTTTGGGGTTATCACCTGAAAACAACATTGGATTATTAAATTATTGACTTGTGGACACCTAAATGCAACAGCATTACGGCTATTGAGGAATTGCAAGAATAGCCAAATTTGCTATTTGCTGTCTGGAAATATTTAATCAGTATTTGATGTGCTTTTCCTTTGTTGATTGTTCTGCCTTATTCTGTGCAACTGTTCAGGCCAAATAGCATTGTATTAATATTTTATTGTTTGCTACTTTATTCTCAGAAGACATTCTCTGTCAACAAGGCATCGATGACATCATGACAAAATATGAATAAAACATACCAAAAAATATGTTTCTGTGTTATATAGAAAGCCAAGATATTGAGGTTGTAAATTATTAAGAAAATGTTACTTACACATTCGTTAACTGAATGCTCTGAACATCGACAGGATTCAGGGATATCGTAGCCCCAATCTTGGTAGCCTTGCTTCAGTCCACAACACTCCAACTGAGTGAAAATGAATGATTATGTTTAAGCGAATGAGCGATCATCTGTCAGTCCTTGTACTTACGAGCAACGATTCACAAAGTGTTGTACAACTCTCCCCCAAAAATATGTTGCCAGTTGTTTTATCAAATATATTTAAATTGTATATTATTCCAATAGCTCTAGCTCACACACACACACGCACACACACACACGCACGCACACGCACACACACACACACACACACACACAATGTCACCTACTTGTGTCTGAATTTGATTGAGTCTATCTTTTTCCTCGTCACTAACTTGAGACATTGGCATAGTTAATGATTCCAGCTTTTCATCAATGACCTGTCAGGAAATACCATTTTAGTCACTATTCCTTTGGTTAAAAAAAGTTTAATAAAAATGTATTTCACTGACACAATACAGAATAAGAAGAATAAAAGAGATGGTGATTGATAGTTTTTACTGGAACCACAGACAATGACTAGTTATGTAATTAAAAACGGTCCTTTTCCCACTGGCTTTAAAACGTTTATCATAATAAAAATACAATTAAAAAAGCACAAACCATATGGTATCTGGATAAGACTATAAGCGCCACAGTGTTTATAAAGATGTAAATACTCGCCAGGCCCATTAAAACTGTGAACTACAGTACAAAAGACACACACACACGCACACACACACACACACACACACACACACACACACACACATTAAGTCAACATTTGTATAACGTTACAAGGGCAGCAACATTTTGTCAAAATATTCAAACATGCCACATCACGCTTTGTCATCCTCACACCACCTTGGCTTTTATAAACTACAACAATGAACTGGAATGAGTGACTATACAGTATGCCTACATGCTACCACCGGTAGGAATTGTTCTCAACCTTACAGACACATTAGAAGTCTGAGAGAATATGGAAGTGGCACTACCCAATCCAGCACCCAGTCTAGTGGTAAGAGTGGTTGGATCCATTTTATACTGTGGGGCTCAAACAGACATGTCCGACTAACTCATGCCTGTCCTTGTGCAAAATGTCTAATTTAAGCCATAACGCTTTTTACAGCTGTAGTCCACTCACTGGAAGTAATTTTAGATTCTATGAACGAACAAGGTCAATCCCAATTGGAATTTAGTAGGTTTAGTTTAACGCTAACTTTCTTTGATAATTTTTGATCCATATGGTCCTAACTTTTTACGAGTGAGCTATTCACTTCTGTTTGTTGCATGAATGTCCTCACACAATTAATCGAGATATTTACATACAAACTGTAGATGCCAGTTATTGACAGAAGAATAAGTATGCTGCTAACAGCATAACAGGTTTTTATTCCAATATGGATTTCGTCCATCTTAAAAGCAAAATACAAAACAGACAACTCAGTGACTCTTTCCATCCATCCATCTTCTCCCGCTTATCCGGAGTCGGGTCGCGGGGGCAGCAGCTCCAGCAGGGGACCCCAAACTTCCCTTTCCGGAGCCACATCAGCAAGCTCTGACTGGGGGATCCCGAGACGTTCCCAGGCCAGTGTGGAGATATAATCTCTCCACCTAGTCCTGGGTCTTCCCCAGGACTAGGTGGAGAGCATGTATAGCATGTTTAAATTCAGTATAGATTAAATGATCGATAGATCGATAAAGATATAGGCTACCAACCATTTCGTCGTTCTGGTAGTGTGAGCCATGTCCAAATAGAGTGACACCTAAAAGCAGAACACCGCTGGCCTGAAACAACAACACAGCCATGGTGTATCCCATTTGTGACACAGCCATATCTTTCAAGAATAATAATTAGGCTATATTATATTATGTATAATGATAGTTAAATTCTACACGCGTGTTTAACCCTTTATAGGGTACTTATTGAAATACTTAGAAATTCCAAATTTCAACCCTAGAGTGTTATTGGAGGATATTACAAAACATTATTAGTGTTATCACTTTTTTCAAAATTAAACATTGTTATGCTGCAAATCAAGGTCAACAAAGTGACCATATATGGTTCCTTGCCCTACTCTGGTACATTTTAAACTTTTTTCTACCTAAACTAGTATTTATTTTAATTTATTTAATGCTTTCTTTCTTTCACGTGCCAACGTCCAGTCCCTTAGGTAACTGCTTCATTGTACTTTTTGAAGCAGTTGCACTATCCTAAGTTGTAATGCATTATTTGTCTTAAAACATTTTTTAAATACTATCTATGTCTGATTAAAAACAATGAGCTTTTTCAAAAGAAATACACCCCGTATGATCAAATATGGTGCCTTCATTTTTCATTAACAGATTTAATTAACTTATTGAAATCCTATTCAAACAACGGCTATCTCATCACGCAGCACAGATATTCAACTGTATAATGTGTGAGTTTCATAGACATTCCATTATTCATTTCGATGTTATAACCGTAGATGTGGGAGTAGGTAGGAGCGCAAAAGCGTATTTTCGGAATTCGGAAAGTACACTGAATTGAAAATGCTCCGGGCAACTCCTGATTGGTCAGATGTTCTGGTGTAACTAACTGTGACTTGTGATTATATTGCATTTCTATTGATTGATTGATTATTGGAAATCAATGAAGAAGACCTCATTAATTATTTCAAAATTTGTACAACAGATCAATCTATATTTAGAATAATATGGCTTAGGCATGATGATTCTATGACCAAAGAGGAAAAAGTTATTTAAAATAAAGTGATTATAATGCATTTGTATGATTGATTATTGGTAATCAATAAAAATGTCATTCATCAAAACAAGCCTTCAACAGCTAAGCCACATATTTGTAGAATGATTTGCATCAGGAAAATGTCACTATTACAAAACATTTTTATGCCTGCTGACATTTCCTTATTCACATGCCTACTCTTTTACCACGGTGCCTAAATGTGGAAGGGAGCCTGGACTTAGATAATAGACAGTGCCATCCCCCAGTTCTCTCCTGTATAAAACATGCCCATTTCTGATATGTAGGGCTTCTTCTTGGTGATGTTTCCCTGGACCAACTGACTGGGTGTACTCTCTGTCTATTTTCCTCTGCTTCTGTTTTGGTCAATACCATGGTATGCTGTATCTTGGGTAATATTATATGTATCTATGCTACTTGCCTTATAGTCACTTTTTGTTAACTTTAAACTACAATTCAAACTGTTTTATACTTGAATATATGCGGCAACCGTTTCGACTAATTAAATACACAATTGTTTGTAAAAGTACTTGGGACACTTCACTTGGAGCTTTGAAATCCTCTCCACCACCTCGGTCGTTGTATCGTAGTATGCCCGTGTAGCCAGAATAAAATACTGCTAACTCGACTTATTTGTGTTAGTCGTAGGCTCACTAATGTGTTTTTCTATAGACGCCTCTAGAGGCTACTTACCCCGATTATAGCCGTCAAGATGACGTATCCTCGTTTCAAACAGCGGTTGACTTTACCCATTGTAATATGACCGATCTCGGCCGAGTGTCATTAAAACTATTAAGACTATTATTGGTCTAAAAAACGTTGTAGTCTATAGACACGTTACTTCTAGGGTAAACTGCAAGCTATGCGTTTTTATCCTGGTCATACATAGTGGGGCGGTGCCCTGGTTGAGTTATGGGGCGCACCGTGAGTGGGAGTGGCCCAATCCGTTACCTCTCCTGATAGGGCAGAATACAGTTTCTCTCACGAAACGAGATGTTGACAAGACATTGAGCCATGGTAGATTCAGCAGCTCATCCAAATGTATTAGTATGTTGATGATGAATTTACAAAAATAAAAGACTAACAAGTGATATATATATATATATACTGTATATTATTATGATAACATGATAACATAAACTAACATAAAAAACGTGCAGTATCCTATATGGTCTATGTGTGATTGTGTGTGTGTGTGTGCGCGCAACCAGGCACGCCCATAGGATGTGAATAAAGCACTATGTCTGGCGTTGTGTAGGCTGAACATTGAATCCAGTATGTGTGACGTCCTGTGTTATTTCTCCAGTTCGCACAAATGCGCACATCACTCTCATATTGACATTTTGTCATAGTTGGTGATAGTCTACCAGTCTTTGAAGATAGTCTTAGGGCCCGATCACACGACTGTAGCAACGCGTCTCGATGTCTTAGGCCTCGGACACACAGAGACACGTCACTAGAAACGCGTCGCCAGCAAAACCATTGTTTTTCCATGGTACAGCGCGACTGGCATGGACTTTTTATGGCGCTGCGCTTTGTGTTTTTTTTTAGCGTTTTTTAAACGCCCATGAAAGTTAAAATATTTTCAACTTTCCGACGCGCCAAACAGTTTGCTCAAGGCCCCAAACAGACTGTTTGGGGTGTTTAGTGGCCGGTCTACTGCACCGAAGAACTAGCTCTATGATTTCTGCCACTAGATGTCGCACGTACTCATACAAGAGCGCCAACATCTTAAACCTAATAATGCTTAGTGGCCCCACACACACATGCAAGCCACGTGCACAAGCAGCTGGATGAAAACAAATAACAGGATGCTTGGGTTACACACACACACACACACACACACACGCACACACACACGCGGAGGGAGTGTGATGTAATTCTCTTTCCAGGACGCCATATACTGTAGGTTTACTCCACCACACCACATGTTCGTATGCAACAAATATGCTTGCTGCAGCTATATTAATGTTTTAAATATTGCATAGACCGCCATTCAATAGCCTACATGTAGAAACTAATTCTAGATGATTGACGACTGGCGTAAAAAACTTCAGTTAGTGGGGTGTTATGACGTAAAGAGGTCATTGGCCGAGATTGGACATTATGCACATTTTAGACTTGGTTCCTTTTTACTTTATTGCCTAGTAGTAATATAACTATACTAGATTAATGTAAGAAATAATCTGTTGAAAATAATCAATATGGATGTTTTAGCCTATATGAAAAAAGCCTGGACAAATCACGTGGCTATAACATATTGCACAATGATACCAAAGAACAAGAGAACATATTTAGAAAAACATCTGAAAGCGCATGCACACACGCGCACACACACACACACACACACACACACACACACACACACACACACACACACGCACGCACTCCAACTGCTCCCCAGATAAGCAGATGTAATGTAACACCATGTAAAATATCAGGAGGGAGGTTTTCTCACATATGCACACTTACTGTTTTCTGGGGAAAATAAACATTTCTTCTTAATTTCTTCTTATGTAATTATCGGTGAATCACTTTTGTGGAAAACACATTGCGAGAACATGGGGAGGGAAGTAGCCCATTCACAAGGGTTTCATTGTTGGGAAATACTTTCTCAAGAGGCCATTCCAGTAATTTCTCTTCCATCAGTCCCACTCTATCATGCTCTAGCCCTTGTTCAATGTGGCCCAAGACTCATAACCCCCAGATTTTGTTTCTTCTTATGAAGTAATTATAAAAATGTTGGTTTCAACAAATTTCAATCATAAGATGAATATAAGGTTCACTAGATGGCACTATTATAACCCTTAAATATATTCACTTATAAACTTGAAAGTTTATGCCATGCAGTGTGCAGTATGTTGGCTCCAATTATAACAGTATATGAGGCAGCTGGGCAACTCATTGGATTAGGCTAGTCCTACATTCTAGGATAATTTGGGGGACTCATCAACCTCTCTAGTCTCCAGATTATTAAAATGCTAAATTTAGCAAAAATTAATAGCCTACAATAGGAATTATAGTTACCACACCAGTAAGCATATGCCTTACATTACAGAAATGTTTTAAAATATATATTTTTAAATGCACCACACACTAAGTAGTCTTAGTTTAATTAGTCTAATCGAATATCATTTATTTCAATGGCTCATAAACTGTTACATCGCCATCTCTGACATATTTTCCTATCATCAGGATAGTAATGGTTTGCAACAAACCATTACTGTAATGCTAAAAAGTAAAAGTTATAATAAGTTGAAATCAACATATTTGAAATACAAATATCAGAACATTTAGATTAATGTATATTTTTAACTGACATCAATATATTAATTATCATCAATATAAACTCCTAACAATTTACATAATATTCACTTCACAATCTCAATAGTTATTGTACATCGATAACGAACACATTCAATCTCAACTCATTAAGTCACTTTTTGGCCTCCGACTCAGATTCACAGTTCTGACATGTAATAGTACATGAAGCCTACCTATACCCTCTGTGTCTTACCCAGGAGTGCAGGCCTGATCTGCCTAAGACCCCCCCCCCCTACTTCTTTGGGGCGGCAGTTGGAGTAAGGCTCCACACAGACTAGACAGTAAGTCATTTTCATCTGAGGATGTCTCATTTTACTTCATCTTTCTCTTTTTCTTGTCCATTTTCTTAGTGGGGGCTTGGAAAATGCAGACTCAGGGAAGGCTTCGCCGTTGAAGGGATAAATCCCAGTGTCCTGGAATCCTGACTGAATGTTGTTTGCTCTTGCTTCCAGTGGAAAAGCAGTTGTGCCAATGTTGGTATATCATACATGGTTTTGCAGCTGAGACAGTGTTGACATTCCTCTTTAGAGGGGCACAGACAGACAAGTCCAGGGGCTGCAGTGCAACGTGGGAAGGACAACATTCTCCCTGGCATGATGCATGATTCAGTCCATCAACTGAGAGGTGGCAGCTGTGGTTGTCCAGCAACAGGAGGCATGGTCTGTCTTTGCTGCATCTAGTGTGTGAGCGATGACGCATTGCTCAAGGAACTGTATACGAAGTGGCCTATCTCCAACCACTCACATTTGACGCTCCAGCTACGCTTATTGTGGGAGCCGCCTTCAGGAAACAGTCATGTGATGGACCCGGGAGAAAATGTACTTAAAATGGAGGCATGCCGTTTCCAGTAGCGGAGACTGCACAGGAAAGGATGACCGGGGTTCCCCTAGCTACAGATTTCAAGGACCTGCTTTTCCAGGACCTGCTTGCATGTGGATTGAAGTGGTACCTCTCCACTACCTCTAAGTTGGAGAAAAACTGAACTATGTTATGTTGATTTAACCCATTGGCCCTTAACAAACTGGTGCCCTCCGGGATCCTGATAGAGAGGTGTGGTTGTCTCTTGAGGAAGCCAGACCACCAATCTGCCATGTCCTCTGCCCAGTTTGTGCGGATAGGCACATGGTCATTTACTGAAAATGCGTATACAAGCTTTCGCAAAACGTAAGGAAAGTACATGTCTGAATCAGCAGCACAATTGACTTTTATTCACCATGCTTGTTTAGGAATGTAGTTGAATATACTAAGTCTACAAAAATCAACTGATGGGAAATATTTTAAATGGCATGTTTAATTTCTTATGTAAATGAATAGGCACACTTCAACACATTTTGGAGCACCTTATGCTGCTGTCCATATCTAGTATTTTCCAGGGTCATGCCTGCTTTTTCCAGTAGGACAGTGCAAGCTTTTGCTGCATACGCAGCAGTAGGTGCTAAAGAGTGGGGGTGATAGATTTGCTCCTCTGGATTCCTGACCTGTTGATGACTGAGAAAGTAGGTGCACCATTAAGCACAAAATATGTAAAGGAAGGCCCTGTACAATTGTGCATTTGAATAACTAAATAATGGAAGAAAAGGGGGGCAATTCTACTTTATAAACTTCACAAATGGGTGCACCTATAATACGTGTCAGTAAACTAAATAGGATTATGTTATACACAACTGTCCCAACATTTTTGGAGTGTGTTGGAGTCATCAGATTTAACATGTATATTTTTACAAAATAAATTAAGGTAAAACATCATATAATATGTTATATTGTTCCAATATAGTACAGGGTGAAAATGCTACTCAAACATATAGTTCCAAATCACTCCAAACTAATGAAATGCCTGTATATCATGTAAGTAATACATTTACATTTACGGAATTTGGCAGACTCTTTTATCCAAAGCGACTTACATGTAGTACATTTGTCATTACTGGACAGGTCATACACCAGCAACTGTAAGCAACCAATATTATGTCAAAATAGTTACAGCATTTTGTTATGTTGTATATATGTTATGTATATGCCAATATGTCACAATGTCATAATAACCATCATCTGATGGGTTTCAGGACCATATAAAAAACACATATTTTTCTAGTCAATAGAATTCGCAGACCAATGTATTCACCGTAGAAACATAACCCACCCACAAGAGTTTACTCTAGTGTGCCTGAAAGAGAAGGTACAAGAGATGAATAAGAACCTTGTGTACACTGCAGTTTTGGTTCAGATGACTACACCATCTGAACTCTCCACAAGACAGCTGTAATTCCCAGCTTTGGCCTCTGCCGTGTATACCACTGTTGGAACGTCAGCCTGCCTCCGATACAGCTGAACCACAATGGTAATACACAGCGCCACTGGTGTCATCTGGAGAGAGGAGAGACGCCATTTTGTCATTTCCTAAATCCCGTGACGCTGGGAGAAAGCGCAGCACTCAATCGCACAACAAACACATAGGAATGATTCACGGGATTTGAGTTCATGCCAGGGACAGGCAGGAGCATGCAACCTGTATGACGGCGACCGTCAAGGACAGAAGAAACACAACGGCTTCAAAACCAGAAGGCAAGACAGACCGATGGACAACAAGGGGAGGTGAAACTAATAAGACAATCAATACGTACATAATGTAGGTAATGGAAGGAGAAACATATCCACCTTCAATGACCTCCTTACGTCATAACACCCCATTAACTGATGTTTTTTACACCAGTCCTCAATCATCGATCATCATAGATTATGTTTCTACATGTAGGCTATTGAATGGCAGTCTATGCAATATTTAAAACATTAATATAGCTGCAGCAAGCATATTTGTTGCATAGAACATGTAGTGGAGTAGGTATATGGCGTCACGTGAAATACACACGTTCATTCTGTGTGTTTTTGGCCTGGATGGCCTTCCATACTTTTGAAGCGCCGCACCTTTAGCGACGCGTCGGAGAGTTGAGAATATTTTTTACTTTCATGGGCGTTAAAAAAACGCAAAAAAACCCCACAAAGCGCAGCGCCATAAAATAGTGCATGCCAGTCGTGCCGTACCATAAACAAACAATGGTTTTGGTTTCTAGTAACGCGTCTCTGTGTGTCCGGGGCCTAAGAGCCCGATCACACGACTTTAGCAACGCGTCTCGATGTGATCGGGCTAAGACTATCTTCAAAGACTGCTGGTAGACTATCACCAACTATGACAAAGTGTCAATATGAAAGTGATGTTCGCATTTGTGCGAACTGGAGAAAGAACACAGGATGTCGCATATACTGGATTCAACGTTCAGCCTACACAACGCCAGACAAAGTGCTTTATTCACATCCTACGGGCGTGCCTGGTTGCGCGCACACACACACACACACACATTTTGGAGCAACATATGCGTCTTTCCAGATGTGGTATTTTCCAGGGACATGCCTGCATTTTCTAGTAGGACAATGCAAGTAGCATGAACTGCTTATAATGAGTAGGTGCTACCTAGAGAGTGTGGCTGCTAGATTAGCTCGTCTGCAGGCCTGACCTGTCGATGATTTAGAAAGTGTGGTGCATCGTGAAGAACAAAATATGTCAAAAAAGGCTCTTTAACAATTGTGCACTTGAAGACCTAAATAATGGAAGAAGGGCAATTTTACTTGATAAACTTCATGCCTAAAATCCAGGAGAGGGAATGATCAAACAGTGAAAAATATAATTTATATACTCAACAAAAAAACGACGCAACCAGAGCCTGGAATGTAAAGAAGTTACCTATTTTAAGTTAAAAAGTGATCGGCGATGAGTGGCTCGCTTGCAGTGTGTCCAGGGCTTAACACACATTTTAACAAATTTGTGAACACACTTCATGAAAAATCGTAGGCTGGTGTCACCAGACTCAATATTCACTTTGTGAATAGGGTCTGGGCATGCACAAAGTGCCACAGTTGTTCTACTGGGCGTAGACTTTTGGTTAATTTTGAATCTTTTGGACAGAAATTAACAATTCAGCATTGCTACAACTGTTCTGTTCGCCTCATCTAGCTCTACCGTCATTCTGAAACACGATTGACTTCACTGTCATTGCACTTGTTGCCTGGCAAAAGGGTGGCTATGAAAACGCAAATGCGAACAAGGTTTCAAGACTATAATCTCAGCAAAAATTGCTGGGAGCAATAGTCAGTCATTTATTTATATACATATATTTTTGTTCAGTGTATACAGTATATTTATTCACAATAAACTGAGCTGTTATTTGGAATAGTCTTTCTTCCTTACCTTTTCATATATCATGGAAGATTCATCTTCCTTGTATAGGCGTGTATTATTTGGGGCTACCACCTGAAAACAACATTAGATTGGAAAATGTTGAATTAATTGACAGGCCTTCTGGCTAGTGGACTTCTAAATGCAACAGATTATGTTAATTAAGGAATTGCATAAATAACAAATTACTCACCAAAGGCTTTGCTTTGTATTAATATTTTATTGTTGGCAATTTTTTCTCCAAATACATTGTCAAAAAGGCATCACTGACATCATGACAAAACATAGTTTAAACACACACACCAGCACATAATTATGTTTCTGTGTTATAAGTAAGCATTTGAGGTTGTAAATTATTAAGAAATTGTTACTTACACATTCGTTAACTGAATGCTCTGAACATCCGACAGGTTTCAGGGATATCGTAGCCCCAATCTTGGTAGCCCTGGTTCACTCCACAACACTCCAACTGAGTGAAAAATAAGGATATGTAAAATGATTATGATTCAGGCAAAGAACAATCATCTGTGATTCTTTGTAATCAAGATCAACGATTTACTGTGGTCCACAGCTCTCTAAAAGAATGTGTTGCCGTGTTATATTTCATCACCTTCCTAAAATAATTCATTCATAATTCATCTTTTTTTTTTTGTATTTGCAGAAAACACAAAAAGCTGTAATGATTTCAGATCTTTGATGTCCTGTCAGGAAATACAAAATTCAGTCACTATTCCTGTTAAAAAAAGAAAAAATCCATATCTCACACTGACACACTATATAAGAAGATGGTGATCGATTTTTTTCCCTGGAACCACAGAAAATGTAATGTGATTTCATCTTTCAAAGTATATTAACATGGTCTAAAAAAAATGTTATCATTAAAAACTAAAACGTATTTAAGCACAAACCTCATGTATGCCTGCATGTGCATGTGCTAATATCACCAGACCGCTTATAAAGATCCAGGTAATTGTCAGGCTCCATACAACTGTGAACTACAAGACACACACACACACACACACACACACACACACACACACGCGCGCACACACACAGGCGTGCACACACACAGGCGTGCACACACGCACACTGTATTAGTGTAAATTTTATTATTTCAATTTATGATTATTCAGTCAATTTTCATTGGCTGTTAGCATTGTCACTCACAAAGACTGTATATGTAATTCCGGTATGACGGCAGTGCAGTGCTTTATATAATAATACTAATAATAATAATAATAATAATACATTTAATTTGTAATGCACTTTACATTAGAAACAAATCTGTTACAATGTAGACTCATAAAAAGCACTGTAGAAACATCAGTAAACAGATAAAAAAAATGTTTAAATGAAGAAAATATAGACGATCAAGTAAGTTTAATAATCATATGCTCTATTAAATATAAATGTTTTGAGACTTTTTTTAAAAGTCAATACAATATACACATTTCAATTGTTCCATTTATTTTAAGCAGTAACCATATAACCTAAACTATCTATTTACTACTCCTGCAAACAGTCAGCACGTCGTTAAGTTTAACGTCTGACTTGGTCATTGAGTTGTGTGGTTGGTCGTCGTGCATGTCAATCAAAATACCTCTCCTGTCAAATAAGCGGATCTTGACAGTTAGCCAGCGCTGTGTCCTGAGATTTTTACGTAGTATTCGCTGGCTCTGCAAGACTAGTTGGCATGTGGCCATCCCCAGTCATGCTTAGTGTGACGGTGACCGCTTCACCTCAACAAGAAATATTCACATTTCAATCTCACGAGATCTTGTGGCACGATATCTCGTCACACCCGTACAGTATACCTTGAGATGCATTCTATCAACAGTGACTGTGACTACGAGGCCAACAAGCTACTAGGATTCAGATTTGCAGACGCATTAGAAGTATATAGCCTTTAGCCTATGTGTGAGAAAATAGAGAAGTGGCACATATACAGTGTTGCGAGACCATGCTGATCTTGGCAGTTTCAGTTTGACTTCGCCTTAAGAATCAGTCTGGAGAGCTTGGAAATCGTTGTGCTTCAGGTCGGTAAACCTTGTGTGGCCAATCAGCGTTGTACTCTTAGCTAGGGGCATGGTCTAGGTGTGACAAAGGCCACTTGAAAACAACAACAAAAATCAACGGTGGGCCCTACAGAAGTTAACTTACAGTAGGTGATGCAATATAGCATCATATTATAATTTATTAGCAAAGGCTTTTCTCAATGGAAAATAAGTTTTCACTCTTCTCCCTGACTTTTCTACTACAAGAGTTTATTTAACAACAGGCTTTGCTGGTTCACAGGTTCATCCAATCACCTGCAAAGTACATTTTTGAAAGTGCCTGCCCTTTTCAAAACAGTTTCAATGGACGGCTCCTGATATCGACACCAGACATTTGTGTCTTAACAGACCAAGATATCTGGTGTGTCAGGTTAGCAATATGCTGCACCACCCAATATATTTTTGGCTTTAAGCCCTTTTCACACATGCTGTATAACCCTACATTTTACAGGGATCGTTCCTGCATGGGGTCATGAGTGAAAAGGAACAGGTTAAGGTAAAGGTGTCACATACACATACATGTAGCGAAACTGATCCTCTGCATTTAACCCATCCATCAAGGGAGCTGAGGCGACAACCAGTTTAGCCGTATAAAGCCCTTTTCACACATGCTGTATAACCAGACGCAGACATATGTCTTGCGTATCAGGTTAGCATGAATAGGCCACATGAATCTAACACCCACCATCACTTGGATTGGGATAGTGGAGTGGTCAAACTGGACCAACCTAAGCCTTCTTTGGCAAAATGTCTAATATTGCAGGCTCAGTATAGTCTACTCAATGTAATACTTTAAATAACTTTAAATTGTGGCTATGTAAACAGTTACATTGCTCTTTAATTATATAGAAAAACACATTGTAGCCGTCAGTTTCTCCTTTCTTTGAGGCTGAACCATCACTTATGATCCTAAAATAAACATCACTTGAGTGAGCTAAGAACCATTTGTTTTTGATGCATGAATGTCATCACACAATTAATCAAGGAATTATAGTCATTATGCTTACCAATATCAGTGCCCATTTCACCTCTTTGCAGGCTCCATAGATGCCAATTAAGGACAGAAGAACAATTATGCTACCAAGAGCATAACCGGTTTTTATTCCGACAAGGATACCATCCTACTTGGAAGAAATACAAAACATTAAGCTAAACGGCTCTAGAAAGTTTATGCAGTAGGATATAGATGGATGAATTGATAAATCAATTGGCTACCCACTTTGTTATTGTAAAAGGCTCCATGTGTAAATAGAGAGATGCCTAAAAGCAGAACACCGCTGTCCTGAAACAACACACATCACTTACAGAACAGAAGGCTATTTATGACACCATACGGCCATATTAGTTCTATGCATCTGACACTATTTCAAGAATAATAGGGCTGTAATAGCCTATAAGTACGCCTTAATGACTAGCCTGAAATCATGTTCCAGTGCGATTTGTTATTTGCTAACACTTCAAATCTACAGGTGGGCAGTTAAGATCGTACCGTGGTCGGTAAAGTAAGCCATCAAGTAGACCCTACTAGTACCAAATTGCTGTAAACGCTATCGGAGTCATCTAATTCAAACAGCTTACTTACTCACTATTTGTTTTAGTCTAAATGTGTTTTTCAATAGACAACAACAATACTTACCCCGAATAAAGCCGTCAAGATTATGTATACTCGTTTCAAACAGGAGTTGACTACCCATAATGAATGTGTCGCCTGCTTCTGACAACGACTTTACTTCTCTACTGCACGATAGCTGCACGCCTTACTAGCTGCACGTTATATAGGCAGGCGTTTTTTGTAGGATCACATTTTCATTACTCGTGAGTGTTTGGACGTCATGAAGCCAGGCGCCCTTGCACCTTTGCAAAACGAAGTGCAGAAGTAGCTGCACCAGCTTGGAAAAATCAAGTTGTTTATCTTTGACAAGAGAGGTATACGAAGACACCATACTTGTTTTTAGATCTCTATTTCATGTATGATATATTTAAAAAACTGTCAAAATGTGATATGTTTTATATAATGTCCGTAAAGACTCTCTGAGTAATTCTAGACAACCTTGCGCAGCTAACATCACCGCTACAGCTCACGCCTGCAGATTCTCACTTTACAACATCAGAAGAATAAGTCCGTTCCTCGCAAGGGAAGCGACACAACTCCCAAGTTATCCCATGTAACCCCCCTCTTCAGAGAACTACACTGGCTCCCCATTGCAGCTCGCATCCAATTCAAGGCACTGGTGCTGGCATACAGAACGGCCCCAAGCTATCTCCAAGCAATGGTCTGGTTCCAGGCCCCAAAAAGAGAACTTCGTTTTACCACCTCGGCTGGCTGATTGGCAATGCCACCGTTACTGCCCAAAAATATATCAGGACAAAATATTTTGGCTCAAGAGAACGCGCAAACACAAAAAGAAAAGTCTGCAATTCTGTGAATCACGTGATTTACTGACACGTATGCTATTTAAGAAGAAATATACGAATTGTACGTCATTGGCTATTCGCTATATTCACCTGTGGTTAATTGTTGGGAGATACTGTCCCAATACATTACAAGCATTCTCTCTGAAGCACAGCTGGACTCGCGAAATGACCAGCTCGCCACTTCACCTCAACCAAAGCAGTAAACCATTGTTTTCCACCATAGAGGGTAGACTTACTTTTAATGTAGGCTAACCCATACAACATACAAGATACCCAGCAGGCCAAGCCGCAATCTTGTTTTTTATATTTACGATCATTACATTCTTTCCCGGTAGCAGATTGGACGTGCTTGTACTTTTTATTTATATAAAGACGAGCGGCATCCCTTTAAGAAATCCAATATTATTGTCACGTGATACGGAAGTGGCTTGTTTCCACGTGTTAAGCGCATATCTATATGGGTAAGCATTGCAACTTAGTCATACAGCTTTCTACTATGTAACGATCACTGAACTAGGACACGTTATAAACATTATTCAACAAATCGCAATAACGAGATTTTATAAACAATTTGTAAGATTGTTTTATAGGGAGATTATAATCGAAATCATATTGAAAGAGAATGAAAGAGAACAGCGACATTCCAGATTGTTTCATATCAGACCATGAAGGATTCCATGGAATCATCAAAAATTATACCAGGGACTTTGTGGTCATCGAGGTGAACCTCGACGGCCAACGAGTCTACAATCCAGCGTCAATTGCAGGAGATCCTCAAGCGTCTGCCCAAGACAGCCAGTCTCCCTTGTATAAAAAAACTCATAAAGGGAATAAACAGGAATGCGTCCCCATTTCAGAGGTTGCTGACACGTCAGATGACGGAAAGAACGGAGACGTGACGTTCCTAAGCACGTTGAATTTAGACCTGAATGTAGTTTTAGGCCAATTTGTCTACGAGGAACTGGAACAATTCGTGGTATATCTCAAATACCCACCAGACGAGACAGATGGTACCAGTCAGGCTAACAAAGAACTATCGCTGGGAAGTTTCCCTGACAAACACCAGAGAGCAAATGTCCACCGAGCGGTTCGACAGCACTTTCCCTTCCTCATGACTGTCACCAATCAGTCAGAGATCAAGGTGAGGCGGAGTGGTTTAAATGAATTAATATTTAATTAATAGGAATATACACAAATGGAGCCTCCCCGATACGTTCTGGTGTAAATGAATGCATTCTTTAAAATTGTCCAGTGTATTTCACCCACACAGTAAATTGTTTAAATAATACCATGTGGAAATGTTTATATACTGATTAAAGGCAGGGTTAGTCATTCTCAAAAAGCTTGCTAAAGTCAAGCTCAAATCAAAACAAACTCCCTCAGAAGCTCCGCCCCAGACATTGAAACACATTGCAAAGCCTATAGGGCATTGTTGTTGTGAGTTGTGTTCGCCACTTTGTTTATGTTCCTATGTATTTAGGAGCCAGGGCTGTGTAGAAGTACCCCGATTCTACTTTCAGCATGCGCAGAGCTAGCAAAATGCAAGGAAATATTTGTTGAGTTTGACAAAAAGTGTATTAGCTTACAATGATCTTACAATAGCTGACTATACCTTATAAGGTGAGGGAGGATCCCGACTACAAGGAGCTCTTTGGATTGGTCACGGAGGAAGAGGCGGAGGACTTCTTCCGGTTCCTGGACGCCAAGGTGCCGGGCTCGTCATACACATTCAGGCCCGACGGTGCCAAAGAGCACAGGGCAGCTGTCCACCACTTGCTGAGCCGAAGGTTTGGGAAGCTAGTGGAGACCAAGAGCTTCGGTGACCAGGGCCACACCGCCATCACGGTGCGTCTGAGAGAGCGAGTCAAACGCAAGAAGAGGAATGCAGAGGACTGTGTGGATGGAGATGTGTACACTGGTAAGATCTGATGAAGATGTATACAGCTGTGTGGAAATAATGAAGAGACCTCTGCACATTTAAAACAATATATAATAGTATAAATATAGTGAAAATATATATTTAAAAAAAGATATATAACAAAATTAAAAAGTATATACTGTAAATATAAATGTCAAAATACATATTCATGTAAATAAAATAAAAAATTAAAATTAAACAATAAAACTAGAGAAATTGCTCTTAACTTCTTCCATTTATTTTGGCACTATATTGCCAAAAGTATTGCGACACCCATCCCAACATGATAGAAAACCTTTGGGATGAATTAGAGCGTAGACCTCGAGCCAAGCCTTCTCGTCAACATATGTGCCTGACCTCACAAATGCGCTTCTAGAAGAATGGTCAAACTTCCAATGAACATACTCCTAAACCTTGTGGACAG
>JAODUE010036494.1:0-20342 GCA_027564755.1 Amblyopsis hoosieri
GGATCTTGTGTACAGTGAGAAGAGTAGGGGCCCCAGCACAGATCCTTGAGGAACTCCTGTGTTGAGTGGGCAGGGTTGATGGTCAATGCTGATGGTCAATGCTAACATAAAACTCCTCTGGAGGTCTGAGCTATGTTTATGTCCTACTGAGTCAAAGCAAATAATAATAATAATCATATTTATGTCATTTTCAGGGACATGAATAAAAACCATTCGTACGTCCTTCCCCAGGGAGTGAACCACTTCGACATTCCTCGTTCTGACTTTTACTGGTACACGGAGATGGAAATACATGTGAAAGCGGTAAATGCTCTGGGCGAAGCTTCCTCAAAACGAATCACTTTGGAACCGCTTAGGTCAGGTAAGGGTCGTTGCTTGGGGACGCTAAATCATTAAACGTTTGGGATTCGCAGACCAATTTTAGAATTGTATGAGGAATGTGGACTTGTTAAATTGTTTTGGCCTTTTAAAAAGCACAATTTCGAAAAAATGTCACACTCACATAGGTACATTAAACAGACATTTTAGGTTACAGTATGCATTTATAACCCATGATCGTTTAGTGGTCTGGCTGTTCCCAGACAGAAGATTATGGTTTCAAGCCCCAGAGTTGGTCTAACTGGCCTATCATGTAGTAATTATAATTGTACAAATCACAATCTGCTGTGGATCTTTTTTTTAAAAGAATCCTTTAAAATTATTCATATTGTAATACATAAATTTGGAATTGTGGTATTATATAAAACAGAATCTGAACTAAGCTCTAAAACACATCTCTCTGTATCTCATTTATACCAGCCAAATTTGACCCTCCGACTATTGTGAAGATTCAAACTCAGTCAAACAGGTGTGGCTGCCTTGGATTGAGATGGGCCGTGGTGCCACACCAAGCTTGGGTAGGTGTCAGACAGCTGAACTTGGAAGTACGGCTCAGAACTGCCACCCACCAACCAGTGAGTATGAAAGAAAACAGTGCCTGCTCTGCTCAATCGCTTCACAACGGATGTGCCGTACCGTACCTGTACACAGTGCATCTTACCTTGTTTGCATAGCTCCTGGTGACCCCTGTTAGGTCAAAAAGTCCCGTGGAAGTGTGTCGTCTGCTGCATGGAACAGAGTATCGTGTCCAGATTAGAGTTCGATACCTACAGAGTCCCTGGAGTGAATGGAGCAGCGATCATGTCGGGGTTACCCCGGAAAAGGGTATGGATCTATTGAGATGTACACGATTCCTCACCCTTAGGGTTTCTCAAATTGTAAATGAACTTTTGGCTTTTGGCTTTTCTAACCTTCCGGCCACTCAAAGCGCTGTACAGTATTGCCTGACATTCACCCATCCACACACACATTCACACACCGATGGTGATTGCTGCCGTGCAAGGCGCGACCCAACCACCGAAGGCCGTTATAGGGTTAGATGTCTTGCTCGTGGACTCCTCGACACAGGGTTCGAAGCAGCGACCCCCCCCCCCCCGCTCTACCCACTGCTCCACTGCCGCTATTGTTGTGCCTTATTGTTTTCATATATCCTAATCGTACTTGTACTATCAATCTGCTATGTAGTACCAGCTGAAGTGTGTGCTGTTGAACTGTTGACTCCCAATGGCAATATGTCTGGTTAGCATAGTGTTCTAGTGCAGGTTTTTTTGATGAGTTGTGTAGCTGACAGCGCTCTCTTTCTTCTCAGCTCCTACCGGACACCTAGACTCCTGGCTGAAGGTGCTGAGAGAGCAGAAGCAAAATCTTCTCAGAGTACACTTGTTTTGGAAGGTACGCACGCCTGACATCTGTCAAAAGCTGGCAGATGTTGCGAGCTATGCTGTTTGTGGGCTGTGAAGTTGGAACGCGTGTGCGTGGCCTGCCCTCAAAATAGTCTTCTGCATTATTATTTTTCTGTTGTAGCCTTCGAAACATTTCCACGCCAATGGTAAAAATGTGTCCTACATTGTCTTACTCCGACGAGTGCCAGGTGAAAAGGGACAGGTGTGCTCTACATTGGGGCGTAACTGTGCTTTCCAGCTTCCCAGAGGAACAAAGACGGTGTTTCTGTGTGCTTTGAATGCAGCAGGAAAGTCTTGCCAAACTGAAGTGCCTTTATTGAAACACAAAGGTAAAGCCTCTTGGCACTGTTACATCTTTAACTTCAGTTGCATTGGCTCTGGAATGCGTACATACCTAGTGGTGCCATGTGAACACAATGAATTCAATGCGTTTTGTGTGTCCAGATCGGTCTGTGCTAGCGGACGTTACGGTCGTTCCTCATGATGACAGCTCCTTGCTGGTCCGGTGGACGTGTAAGGTTCTCTGTGACGTCGCCGGCTATGTGGTGGAGTGGAGGCCTTTGTTGAAAACAGACCCCTCGCTCATCCTTTTTGACCTGGTTAGCAGAAACCAGTCGAGCCTTTTGATAGCAGGTATGCTATAGCAAAGAGGTTGTACAGTCGTGTGCGTTCGTGTGTGAAGGGAGGGAGGGGATGGTTTAGGACACAATGGTCCTCTATTCAAGATGTCTTCTGTGTTTGTTTGATTGTTTGTTTGTATTTTTTGCCCAACATATTTTCTCTGTCATTTCTGTCATAGGCTTCTTGTTATACCAGTGCTACGAGAATGTTTTGTCAATTTCCACCTTGTTATGTGATTGTGAGCCCAGAATGACTATAAACTTCCTTCACTCTTGTAAAAAGGAAGCTTTGAGCCCTACAAGCCCTATGAGATAGCTGTGTATCCAAAGTTTAAGGATGGGATCGGCCATCCTCAGAGGGTTGAGGCCTACTCTAAACAAAAGGGTAAGTCACTGAAAGGTGTGGGGGAAAAGCATGCCTCCTCTTTTAGAAAGCTATCAATGTGCTTTCCACATTCTGGTACTGCTCACTTGATCCTATTGAATTGTTATATAACACTGCCCTCTTGTGGATATAAAATGAACAACGTTTTTTTTATCAGCAGTGGGCATTTTAGGTGAAGTGTGTACTATGAAGAAACTGCCACCAATGCCAAAAATTACATACATATTTGCACGTTTTACATTAATAATGAGATTTTGGTTATTTTTCTTTGCAGCCCCATCTTTTGTGCCAGAAATAAGACTTAAGGAGACCTGGTATTCCGATATTGAGATCACCTGGGATGAAATTCCACTAGACCACAGAAATGGAATTATCCAGAGCTACAGGATCTTTTACTGGGATAAACTGGAAGACATTAAAGGTAGTAAGAGGAACCCCTGGTTTTTGCTGTCTTTGAATGATGTGGTTGTGCTCTGCCTGACGCTGAAGTATGTGTCTTTCTTTGTCAGTTGTAAATGCTAATGTGGAAACAAAGGTAGTCCTGAAAGACCTCAACACCCAGTCTGTGTACCAAGTTCTCATTGAGGCTAGCACTGCTGGTGGAAGTCTGAATGGGTCCACGTATAATTTCACAACCAAGCCCTTTGGTTAGTATTTTCTCGATAACGACATTGGCAGGTATATGCAGCTAGTCAACTATAAACAATTAATCTTTTTTTATTCTTAGATGCAGTTACTGTTGCGCTTATTTTAATCCCTACCATCGTTGGACTCTTGTTGATGGCTATCGTTTCAATGATGTGTGGCTGTTTCTCACAGCAAAAACGGTGAGGACTTTAGAATATGCCTACATACTTTAGTGGATAGGCGTACTACTGTACATTAGTCACAGAACAACAGTTAATTTGTCAATAGGTCACGCATGGCATGCTAAAACATTCTGTTAGAATAATGAGTGACATCAACAGATATCAGGGCTAGCCTAGTTATACATTTCACTTTTTTAATAGTTGATCCGAAAATGCAGGAATGAAGACAATGTTAAAACAAAATAGTTGCCGAGCGTGTTTCTTACCGAGCACATATGCTTTTTTTTTTTATCTGTACAGGCCGTCGGTGTGTTTGTGTCCTATCATCCCCGATCCAGCGAACAGCAGCATCAAGACATGGACATCCGACATTAATCCGGTAAATTCCCAACCTCACTTAGAAACTTTAATGCAAATAGTCTACGTCAGTGGTCTTTTTCGGGCCTAGGACCCCTTGGCATCATGGATCACCTATCACATATGGTATGAAATGTTTAGTTGTCGGGCCAACAATAATGTGTATGGCGGCCTATATAGTGCCATGTACTGTATATACACAGGCCACCAACTAAGCCATTCTAATAATTATTGACAGATTTACTATATATTCATAGCACAGGCTGTATTTATGTTAATGTATATTTTCTGACATTTAAATTATTGGAAGAACAAATTTGGAGGGCCCCCTGCAGTACCTCTGAGGACCCCCTAGGGACTTCCTGCTGAAGAGCTCTGGTCTACAGTATACGTAGATTTTATGTGAGCATGTTTTGCTACGAGTTAACGACGGAGAATTCTATTTCCCAGGATGTCCCTCCCTTCGCTAACATCCAGGAGCCCAGCCCTGTGTACCTGTCCAAACTCAGCCTCATGGACCTGTCTATGACGATGGACAAAGGGAAGGACAAGCTCTGGCCTCTTGGCAGTATGGAGGAGGACACAGACACCAGTGACCTGGGTGAATCCATTTGTGGGTCTCCCATCAGCCCCGGGTGCTCCGGAAGCTGCCCCGAATCCGTCTCGTATGCAACGGTGGTTTTCTCCGGCCCGTACGCTAGCCAGTCGGCCCAACCGCCGCCGCAGCCGCACTCCTACCTGCGCTCAGACTCCACGCAACCTCTCCTGGAGGCAGAGGAGGCGTTCAGCCCCACCAGCTACCAGAACGTCCCTGCCGAGGGTGCGGCGCCGAAAGAGCAGTTCTTCTTCGGGGCGAGCGAGAGCACTTACCCGGGGGAGGATGCAGCGTCTGGCACGCTTTGGGATGACTTCCCTTTGCTTCAAGCATTAACCATGAATGATGACGCGCAAAGTGAAGTTTAAAAGCACACCCCTTGTTATTTGTCTGGATTTGAACTTGGGTGGGTAAAACAGTAGCCAAGAGCTTCAGTTTAATTTCGCCGTGAGAATCAGTCTGGAAAGCCTAGAAATTATTTTGAATGTGTCCGAGTAGCAACTGAACTTTCCAATCAGCGTCGTGTTTATTGCTATATGGGCATGGTTTTCCAATCAGTGTCGTGTTTATAGCTATACGGGCGTGGCGATGGTTCATCCAATCAACTGCCAAGTTTTTTTTTTTTTTAAGTAGCTGCCCTTTACAAACAGTTTTGATGGATGGCAGGTTTGTGAAATTTAGCATTTTTGAAAATCAAACAAACAAACAAACACAATAATTGTTGTTTTGGTTGAAAACTCTGACCTCTGAACGTGTCTACTCCTCTAAGCACCTACAGGTTCACGCCATTCTCTACAGCTCCTCATACAGCCATGCACTCGGTTTGTATTTACATGTGTCTCATGATGAACAGAGAACAGAGAAGTGAAGAAATCTGTGGTTTTGCGGGAATTATAATGCAACCAATGTGTAACTACACACTAAAATTTTTTTTTTCTTCTAGTTGTAAACAAAGTAATAGAAGTGATCTGTGATGAGACACATCAACGCTGATGTTAATATTGACATGATTCCTGTTTTGATCAAAATCAGCATTTTATGGGCTGAAAACAGAACTACACATCATATCCGTTAGAAATCACCCCAGGACGTGGCTGGATTTAATCGGTACACTCAATACACTCATACGCATTTTTCAAGGTTGTAGTGGGTGGAGCAAAGGCTCAGAGCTGGGGTGCAATTACACTTTTTGTATTACTTTGTACAAGTATTACTTTGCAACATGTGATGGTTTGTTTCAACAAATGTATATTGTTCAAAACATGTATCAAAATTAGACGATTGACTCATGCTGTGTATCCAAAGCAGCGCTGAATCTAATCTACATGTATATCCAATCAGATTATTTACTTGTTTTAATAATTTCCCCTCTTGTAAATTAAACTTTTTTGTGAAAAAAATATCGTTTCATTTTTCAAAACTTTCACAATCTATTGGACTCACTGTAAGAATCTAGAGTCACAATCTTACGACATTGATTATGATATTGATTATGCGGATATTGTAGGGGAAAATGTTATTGTATTGTTGATTCCTATCCAGTATTGAAACATGTACATGTACCTAACAGATGTATTACAGAAACGTTTAGTGGAGAGTAGCCTAAAAACTCCATTATCACTTATAAACGGCCAACCATTCCTATTGCTAATTATGCAGTTTTATGTTCCTTTCATTATAAGTAGTTATTTATTTCTACATCCTCACACACATCCATTCTCTTTGTCAGGTATTTTTGAGAAATATATGGTTACATCATAACGTTTTAAAAAGTAATATGTTTAGATGTGAGTACAAGTTATTTACAAGTAATTTTTCTATATTTTCTACATAATCTGTTCCATACTCCAGTCCAGTAGGTGGCAGTAATACAACCATAAAATGCTTTCCCAATCAGCCATTAAACAGAAAAAGAAGCAAATACATAGCTCTATCTCGATAATCGACTTGTTATGCCTACTCACAATACAATAACCTGTTCCATACTCCAGTCCAGTAGGTGGCAGTAATACAACCATACAATGGTTTCCCATCCGCCATTAAACAGAAAAATAAGCAAATACACAGCTCTATCTCGATTATCGACTTGTTATGCCTACTCACAATGGCGAATCCCATGTAGGGGACGAGTGTTATTGTATGTCACATTTTACTCAATGCTTTCAATTATCATTTCACCCCGTCTGATCTACCATGTTCACAAGCATGGCCTTACGAGTTGTTCTCAAATCCTCATCTATTTTGCGCGATAGTGTCTGTTTGTCAAAGCTAACAGGGACATATTCTACTGTCGTGGCGAAACACTGGGCATGCACCTCAGCATTGTCAAGCAAGCATCGGGACTTCTTTGGTGAGTGTCAAGACTGCACCAACAATCACTGGTTATTATGGAAAGGTTATGAATATTGTCTCGAGTTAAGGCAGGTATACAACAGTGACGTTTAGTCTACTTTGACACGCTGGTCATACAGCTTCTTGCTTACTTGATTAATACGCAGTTAACCACTCTTTTTAGCTGCACTACTTTATAGAATCATCCACACATCACATGTTACATTGTGATATTAGGGATGGTGGAGGTTCTGTTTTCCTACCCAAATTGAACTCTCCACGAGAGAGTTTAATTTACCATTTTATTGTATCTAGAAATAATTCACAATGTTAGGTGCTAATTGGAACAATAGTATACTATATTAATCTAAAATAAATTAACTGTTTTATTTTTTAGGTACAGGGAGTTCTGTGTTCCCAAACGCGCGGCACTATGCCCGGGCCACAAGGAAAACGAAACCAGGTGTGTGGCTAGTGAATTGTGTTTTTATACAAGTAAAGGAAGTGCACTAAAATCACAAGCCACTTTTTTTCTGTGTGTCACCCCCAGTCTTGGAGAGCCAACTCAGTGATCTTCCTCCCACAATGTTGAAGATGGATTATGCAGCTGTTCCTCAGGCTCAAACGTGTGCATAGTCTAGCTCTCATTCAAAATCATATATTAATAGCCATCTTAAACTGTAGTGTTTATAGTCCTTCTGGTGTTTTTGTCTTAATAGGGTTGATGACGTGGTCAAAAAACTGATTACATTGGAATTAGCAAATCATGTAAGTGTTTCTCTGGCCCCGCCACCAGCCACTGGTGTATTATTTCACATTATTTAGTTTGTGTTGGTTTTAACTGAATAGACCTGGCAACAACTAATTGAAAAGGCTTTTCACCCATCGCATTTCAATCTTTCTGTCCAAAACGTTTAGCCAATAGTAGTTGTGTTGTGTGTGTATATCCACAGAGTGAAAAGCTTAAATTGAAAATGGAGCAGCTGATCAAAATGGTCCAGCGTGATGAAACGGACAACAGCTCTCCAGAGGTCAAGGGTAGGTTTCCACATACTAGTGGCTAAGGCTGTGCATTTAATGGAATTTGAATTACAATTTAGACTATTAACCATCACAAAAACAATGTAAAAAAAAACCTTACACACATTACATTTTGCAAGTAAACTCTTATTTTGTCTAGCGTTGTGAATGACACACACAATATAATTTGTTGATGGTGTTTTCTCAGTTTGTTTCAACGATTCATTGTTTTTCATCTTTCCAAAGTAATCTTTCTATGTAAACAACAAACAGAGGAGCTCAGATTACAACACACATTCAGAGGGAGATGTGATGTAATTACTCCACTACAATATGTATTTGTATATCTTTACATAGGTATTTGCTACTATATTTATGTTTTAAAATATACACCTTAAATCACCAACATTTTGCATTAAGCATTAAAGAGGACAACACTTTCATTTTACACATCACTAAGTTTTATATTATTTCATATTGTTTAGTTTGGGAATAAATTGGAAGGCAATAGATTTGTTGCCGTAATCTCTGCAAATCCGACCTTATAGTGATGGGGGTAATTTGTTCTTATACTGTAGAAAGTCAGCAGTTCTAGTGTGAAGTGTGAAATGTGAAATGAATAGCAATGTAATCAGAGCTCAGCAGGCTGCACCTGCAGTGAGTTTTGTGGCGCTTGTGATGCGGACCACAGTTCTGTCTTCCACGCAGAACCGCAATATATGAGACCGTGGAAATTGTAGCTCGGTCTCAGAACCATACACCTTAGTCATTTTTTAATGTGTGTCTGATCTTTCTCTCACAGTGACTTGATTTTCACTAGACTGGGTTTTTTTTTTTTTTTGCTTCTGTACCCCTTTTAATTTATTTTGTAAGATTGTATCTGTCTATAAAAGGTTCATTAAGAAAAGCACATACATGTAGGATTTAATCACGTAAATAGAAAGATACTGTATTTTAGATGTTCACAATTACAAAGCATTACTTAATAAGAACAAATGGATGTAATTTAATGGCTTCAGGAACATATTTTCTACATACAGTATATATATAAACATAATTTAAATCTGTATGCTATTGTTTACATTATGATCTTTATTTCGTTTTAAAATACTGAATGTTCTGTCCACTCTCTCCTCTGACCTAATCTGAAAATACTGACCTCTAGTGGTCAGTGGAAAGAAAATAATTGTTGTTTATTTTATCTTTTCAGTTCCAATTAATAAAAATGTGACTAGTTGTCACAATAATCGGCAACATCTCAGACCAAAACAAATGCTCCGTTGGACGCACGCACGCACGCACGCACGCACGCACGCACGCACACACACAGCCAGCCCAGCTATGAAAACGAGGATCAGAAGAGCTCGGATTACAACACACAGAGAGGGAATGTGATGTAATTCTCTGCTCAGGATGCAAATACTCCTCTATATATTTACATAGCCTCTCTAACCGTTGTGTTTTATTTCAGTGGCCATTCTGACAGCCAGGATCCGCAACTATCAGGAGCACATGCACAAGCATCATAAGGTGTGTTCAGCGCTTCTTGTGCTAACAAAGTCAGTGTCTCAAATATGCCCTTTCATTTGTTGTCTTAGATACAGGGCTGAATGATAGTGAGATACGTTGATATAGATCATATTGTAAAGCACTACTGTTCCAAAAATAGGTCAGTAATGCTACTAAAATGTTGACCTATCAACTTCACACTGCTCCACATTTACCACCCCCCAAATATTGAGTGAGGTTTGTCTCCATCACAGGATATCCTGTGTACACTCGATATGTGCAACCATAAAACATGCGTGGTTCATGCGTCACTTTTAAGAGTTGATTCTGTCAACTACATGGTTGAGTGTAAGCTACATCAGCTCTAAAATCAACTTGAACTGCAATTGATGTTTTTAAAATGTAATGACCTCTGTGGAACTCTGTTGACAGCTGCCTCGTGCCCATGGAAGACCCTGTCGTGTTCATTCATATACAGATCAAAGGGTCTGGAATTACCCGACTGGTTACAATTTATGTTGCAAACGCATTGTTTTGGTTTGAACCATTGAACGCCCTTTTACCCCTCATTCCCTACGCCCTGAGTGTCTGGCACTAATCTCTACTCCTCCCCTTCAGTCGTGCACTTTGTTTAAAAACAAATCCCTCGGAGGGATAAAGGAAATTTGACATTTGACTCCAGAGAAGGGCTATCTTAGTTTTTACTTTACATTGTGGCATTACATTTTGGCATTAAATTTTTTCTTGACTAAAAAGTACTTTGAGCTGCAATGCTTTTATGAAAGGTGCTGTACAAATAAATGTATTTTTATTATTATACTCTGTCTATATGCAAAGTGTGTGCTTGTCATTGCAGGACAAGGCTAACAAGCGATGGATGCTCATGGCTATAGATCGGAGGAAGAAGCTTCTGAAGAGGCTCAGGAGGGTCAACTACGACGCCTTCGAGAGCGTCTGTCAGAAGCTGGGCATCACATACACCTTTCCTCCAGAGTACTACCGCCGCATCACTCGTCGCTGGCTCGTCAAGAAGGCTCTCTGCATTAAGGTGGCCAGAAGAGTGACTGACTGCTTCAGTAGTAGTAGCATTTGTGACTGATTTAGTAGTAGTCTTTATTTGTATTGCAGCTCAAATACAGTGAAGAGATTACAATCACGTACCTCAGCATGTGCCTAACAATGAAATCAGGCCAAACCAGGATTAAATGGTTAAAAACCAGGAAACAAGATATTACAAGCACAGTATATTTTAAAAGCAGTAAAATAAAATGATAGCCCTTCCCTGGAAGCGGATTTCTCTTATACCTCTAAGTGATTTGTCTTTTCTCGGGGAACTGTACAAATTCTATGTCTTTGTAGTGCATTATTGTAGTACGTTTTGTAATTTGCTGCTAAAGCAATATATTAATGTATTTTGAGGAACTACAGTGTTTTTCCGGTGACCTCTAAATTCATAAATGCATGAACGAAAGGGAAGTGACTTGATTTTAGAAGATCTTGTACAGTAAATCACTTGTAGATGGCATCACTTGAAGATAACATCACTTCCATAATGACCTTATAGTTGATATTATTTTGTGTCTAGATGCAAACGTTGGCGCCTAAGACCACAGTGGAATAAATGTAACACCTATATCTCCACAAATAACAGTGCCATGTTTGTTCTTACAGGTCTTCAAGGAAGTGCAGAAACGGAAAGCAGAGCACAGGCTAATGGTGAAGCAAGCCATGATGCAGGCAACACAAGAAGCATCTGTAGATAAACAGTAGATTATATTATATAAATGTTTGTCATAACGGATCTTGAAGTGTGTGTCATTGTTCTCCTGTGTGTAACTCATTACAATCACAAAAGGCTATTCTTTATTTCAGATGTTGTAAACTGGAATGGAAATAAAGATACTTGCTGTATTGATACTGAAATTAACTTTTGATGTTTTTTGTTGTAATCAACAAGTATACTAGAATAGAAGTTCTAGGTACTATTCTTAAATGTGACTATACTTATCCACATCATGAAGCATTGCAGAGTTTATGTTGAGGAAATAAATGTGTCTTGTGGTTATGACAAAAAAAGGCAAGTAAAAGAACAACATGGCTTCCAAAAAAGAATAATATAAAAGGTTTAAATGTTATTAACTTAATAATTGGTTTTTGTAATTGTGTAATTATCAGCCAATAAGATGTTCATTTAAATGAGCACATAAATCTGTATGTGGGAGATCTTTGTCATACCCAGAAGTAGCAGTTAGATGTTAACCAATAATTCACAGCAAGCATGTCATAACTTCCTGTGGTGTATATCACTAATCTCCAAAGTGCACCGTTGCAGACTGCTCTGGTAAGTGCACTTGTATTCTCTTTAGCTCCCACGTTTATAAGTTCATTTATTTGACATTATATGCACTTGGTTAACATGATGATCTGATTGCTAATGTATATAGACTTGAATAATGTTAATTTTTTTTTTTTTTTGTAATAATTTGCACAGAATGTCAAACTTAACAGTATGTTCATACTGTATCAATGATCAAAACGGACATGTTCCACTTTTAATTATGCTTATGTTACAACATGTACAGTACTCGTTTCAAGATAAAGGGTCCATTTAGAACCTAGAGTGCTTCTTGAGAGAAAACATTTTATGTATGGTATAATAAATAACTGGTTCTTTAGCCTAGTGGTTCTTGAGAGTGATGCCATAGGGGAACATTAAACGGGTTCTACAAAGACCTCACAGAAAGATGTTGAAAACATTATTAGTGGAATAAGGCATTGAGCATTCTGTGCTTTTGTAGTCATCAAGGCTGGGTGCTAACATAGGGAGAGTATTTACAGTATATTGTCTCCATTTATAGCTAAATTGTATAACGACTGATTAATATGTAAACTCTGAGATCATCAGTTTTCTGAGGGTTTCCATTTATTTATTTATATATGATTTACATCAGCAGAACCTATTAAAGTTGTAAACAACATCTCCAAACTTGTTAATTGATTGGTATCCAGGTTTATCAATTATTGACTCTAATTAGCATTTGTTTGTCATTAGCATACTTTTCCCAATCTACCCTGAATGTTTGAGTTGTGTTTTGTATGGGCATAACAACCATTAACAATCAATAATGTGGTATTATTTACAGGTGGTATTACTTGTTACAAATCATTGGATGAATAGCATACTATATTTTATAAACAACTGCAGATATGCCTAACTGCAATGGGTTCAGTTGTATCTGTTGTTTGTTTCCTTGAAGTGTTCAGTCCTTACATTGTCTTAAGTGTCTTTTATATAGCACTAAAACTATTCACAACCTCTGACACTTTTTTGCCTCATAATAATAATAATAATAATTAGATTGTGAAGCACAAACTTCCATTATGAGGCAAGGCTATTGCGATAATGCATCTTGCGTAACTGCAACTGGATAATATTTTGAAATCAGCAATTAACTGGCTAATGAGAGAACCCAAAGTTAACCCATCTTTTACAAACTGTAAAGTCAGAATTACTCAACTATTTCTGTTAAACGGGAGAATGTACAACTGTCAGCTTCTATATTACTATAAAAGGAACTTGGCCATCAATCATAAAAGGAAGCCAGTGAAACCATGTTTCCTTTTTAACAACTACGCTAATGACATATCCATCAGCTGAATTAATTATGCAGTAATTTGATAACTAGCATGATGAGTGTAAGTAGTACCACTGTAAATCATTGTGCAAATCTGCATGCCTTTGTGACTTCAAAATAAGGCAGTGCATAGTCAAAGAAGATGAATGATAAGAGGTTGTGAAAACTAGTCTATCACATGGACAGAAACAAACAAATCAAAACTATATATATTTTTGTGGCAGCACACATTTTACAACTTTAAGCACGTTAGTTACGTTATGTGGTGAGCTGTACAGTACAGTATAACAGAAACAAACATACACATTAATTTCAAAGATACATATTTTCACTAAAAGATATCATACTATTTTAATTGTATTAATTTGCCGCTATGATTTGGTTGAGGGAGAAATATTACATGCGTCCACCCCTGCTGAATGCTTTCTTTGCCAGGTGAAGGATACAGGATGTCGAACCCAGCCATCGTCCACCAACCAGCCACGAGCTCCTATGGGACAAATGTTCAGACGGGCCAGTGGAGCACTGGCCTTTGCTCCTGCTGTAGTGACATCTTGGTCTGTAAGTACATGTCTCTGGATTCATCTCCAAGCCTTAAGTTTGGTTTTGTGTTCATAAAATTATCTATATGATCTTGTCTGCCACACTAGAGCACCACCATTACCAAAACAAATCTTACTGGGGCGCCACGCACACACACACACACACACGCACACGCATATGCACACGCACACGCATACACACACACACGCGCACACACACATGCACTTACATGCAAGCGAGCCAGACCAACTATTTAAACAAAGAAGAGAGGAGCTCAGATTACAACACTCACAGAGGGTGCAATTTTGCTTTATATCTCTATTGTTTTATAGTTGTTTTCTGCTATGAACTATCATATTTCCTTTTACACTTTTTCTCCATTGCTATGACACGTTAATTGAAACCTTAATGCATTTTCTAACATTTTTAAACTACATTCACAAAACTCTGACTTCTTGCAAAATTGAACAATTGCTTCAAAACTGAATTATCTGAATTATCAACCCAAAATCAAACAATGTTTTCAGATTATTCCACAGCCAGTCAAAATTAAAACACTGCTGAGCATTCATTGCACACAAGATCAAACAATGGAAAACAGATGAATCACTGTCACAATACTGAAAAAGTACAGTACATTGTAAATGTACAATCAAACAGATTCATAAGGCCTCAGCATCAAGTCTTGGCACTGGGTCAGCTCAAAGGACTTCATCTACACCACATGTTGTCCCTAGCCAGGCAACAGGGGAAAAACCCTCTGGTGTGCCAGCTTTGCAAGACTCCATGTCACCATAGGCCAATTCCATGGCCTTTTAGGAGACCTTCCCTGCGGTTGTTGGTCATATACCTATGACCGACATATATTTCTGTCAAACTGCAACAACCTGTGCACTCTGAATGGTCTTATATTGTTTTTATTGCATCATTAGTAACATGTGTGATCAATTTTGAGCCATTGTGTTTAAGACATCTGCGCCTATCTTAAGTAGTGTTTGACTTCTGACACCTGTGTGGTTACCATTATGCATCACAAGTGCATCACATTGCAAAAAGTGTTTTAGTGAGTGAGAATGTGTTTAATGTGTTGCAAAAAGACTCATGTATATCTGCATATTGCGTCTAACTAGGTGAAAACTGTTAAGGTTTTGATAAAACAGGATCGAATCAAAAAATTACTTCAGGCCATTGGGAATTTAGTTCAGAGAACAGGGTTTAATGTTTTAGCAATTGAAAAAAAACTGTATTAAGTGAATGGCCTGTGTCTCTTCTAGAAACAGGTTGCAGATGGGATTTTAAAGATGAACACGCATGTGTTTTTCAGGTGCCCTCGGCTGTTTCTGCCCCATAGCAGTGAGCTGCTACGCAGCAGATAAATATGGAGAAAACTGCTGCTTGGGGTGTGTCCCGGGAGGCATGGCTGCTATGAGAACCCACATGAGACTGACGTATGGTATTGAGGTGTGTTCATCACAGTAGCCTATACTTCAATTATATTATACTTTCAATTCATCTTTCAGTGACCGATATGATGTGTAGGCTATATCCAATCCATCGAAACCGTGCGATTGTGAAATACATGATTTTCTTATCTTGCACGCAATTCCTCATCGCTGCGGTTTAGACAGTGTTTTCCTAGCTCACTTTCTGACGAAATCACATGTTTTCTGTTATTCATCTTGTGGTTTCTTCAAACTTTATCCCACAGGGGACCGTGTGCAATGACGCACTGATGACCTGTTGCTGTGGGATTTTCGAGGTGTGCAGGATGGCAAGAGAAATCCGCATTAAAAATGGAGACGTCTCTTACTAATCCCAACTGAATTGCTGTACATTTTATGATAATGTTGGTCTTAAAGTTTTAATGTTATGCCATCACACAGAGACACTGGCCAGTTGTTCATTTATAGCAAATAAAATGTATTAAATGCAAATCAGTGGATTGCACCCTATGTGCATTCTTAATAATATGGTTTCCATAATGTGTACTAAAGTGTGTTCATGTAAATAAATAATGTTCACTTGTATTTGATTTCATGATAGGCAACTGTCATATGGATAATTTGAGAATTGGGAGACGTAGGCAAATCATTGTATTAATCCAACAGGAACATATATTACAGTTTCTCTTGATTGCTTAGTCACTATTCTTGGAACAACTCACTATTTCTCAAATCTTAACATACCATTTTTATCTCACACACAACGGTCCAAACAACCTCTGAGTCTGATTTTAACTTTGCCCTCAGACAACACACACAAGTGGTCAATATCAAAGACTGCATGACTGTTTGTTACACACTGAAGGGATTAATGCAAAACACTGCTACCAAAATGTTTAGAATTTAGAAGAAAAAAAACTGCTACTGCAATATTTACTGTAATCCAGTAAATATTGGTGGTTATTGTAAGGTAATACATAAGATGTTTTTATTTTATTTTTAAACCTTATCTTTGAAATATCACACTTTCAACTTTCGTTTTTTTCCCCTAAATTCTAAACATTTTGGTAGCAGTGTTTTGAATGAATCCATTCAGTGTGTAACAAACATCGTGTAGTCTGTGTTAATGACAGCTCACAGCTGTGTGTTTTTGTCTGAGGGCAAAGATAAAATCAGACTCAGAGGTTATATGTTTGGACCTTTGTGTGTGAGAGTTGTTAAAAATAGTGTGTGAAAATGTGAGAAATAGTGAATTCTTGTTCCAGGAATTGTGTCTAAGCAATCGAGAAAAACTGTAAAGGTGAAAGTTCGCTTTTTAACTTCCTCCATACGTCTATACGTCCTAACGCACAGCAAGCTGATTGGCCGTTTCTAGCGTGGCCTGGCAACCAGCAGAAGCTTACTGCCTCCGTCGTCAATAAGATAGGCAAATTCGCTATTCGTTTTTGTCGTTTGGTGAAGAGGTTATATAATCCAATACAATGTCATCACGAACCCTGCCTCTGCTCTTCATCAATCTTGGTGGTGAAATGCTCTACATTCTGGATCAACGCCTTCGAGCTCAGAATATCCCCTCTGATAAAGCCAAGAAAGGTACTGTAGCTAGCATAACAGCTGTCGAAGCTAACGCTATGTTGCATTCCGTTTTCAAATTATAATAGCTAATTGTGCGGGATAGTCTTCCAATGTTCATTGTATTCACATGTACAAAGAACATAAAAATGTAATCCACCTATCCATACAAATCTGGACTTTGTGAGGTCAGCAGTTTACCCCAGCTTCAGTTACCCTATTTAGTTATAGTACGGTAGTAAATTATATAACCTGCAGTCACATATGTAATAATAATATAACAAACAAAATAAGAAACCATCAAACGATATAAACTATATGTTGAAAACATGCAATATATTCTAACAACATACTGTAGGCTATATTAATTCATGTTTGTTATTAAACCTTGTTTGTACATCTCTGGGACCAATTCCAGGGAATACAATACAATGTTTACTACGCTAGAGCTGTAGCCTTTATTTCCATCAACTATCTGGTTGTCAGAATGTTTTGCGTTAATTTATTTGTCTGATCTTTAATTGATGAAGTCTCCACTATAGCTGACTGGATAGAGAAAGACAGGAGGAGAGGTATAATTGCATTTTATTGCACCAGTAGGTTTCTGCTCTGCTTTGTTCTAGAAACCACATAGTACATAGTACATAGAGTATACCAACCACTGATGCCCCCTTGCACTTAACTGTAGATATGAACTAGTAAAGCAATAATTAAACATCTTTATACAGAAGACCACTGCAGGCTATGTGGTACAATCACTCACACACCACGCATCATACTCTTTTTACTGGCTCCTAGCTTTGCTAGGGCTTCTGGAAAGCATGGGTCAACACGGTTTAGGCCTAGCATAGAATGCACCACTGCCTGCTTTATCCTAGTACTGGAGAATGCTCAGTGGCATCCCTCCCTGTAACCCTAGTTACCACCCCCTGTTGTCTTACTAGTTATGAACGACATCATCACCACCATGTTCAACAAGAAGTTTCTAGAAGAACTCTTTAAGCCGCAGGACCTTTACTCCAAGAAGGCTCTGCGGACTGTGTTTGACAGACTTGCCCATGCCTCCATAATGAGACTCAATCAAGCCAGCATGGATAAGGCAAGTGTGCTATTGAATGGGCCCATGTAATTATATCCTCCAAAGACACTCATCAAAATCATTCTAGATAACTTAATTTATTAAAGGTCTGTTGAATGTTAATTACGCAAAGTTGTTACTACTTAATCAAGATATTGCAGATATTGCAGTTAATGTATGGAATTAGCAGGCATGCTAGCAACGTTTAATGCCTGTCATTGCAAGTCAAAGCTATTTTGTGTCTCCCTTAACTGTGTTTATTACACACACAGTAAGAGCACGCCTTGTATTCTTTGATAAGCTATTCGTCTGGTCGGCGAACGCCCGGAAGTGACGTTGCACGATTGCTTAGTAAGACAACTCGGTGAAAACACGTTTTTTTTTCTATGTGGTGCAAATCCGTGTCAATTAAGGCTTCTTGGCATCGCCTGGGAGCTCATAATAATATAAAATTATACTATATAGCCTAATTCAGCATAATAAATAAAAATTAATGCAAAACCCATGTGAATAGCCTACATGTGAAACCGTTTCACCACTGTTTAACATTTGGTTGCTAGGCTACAGCCGTTTGTTGTCACCGAGTTCTCAAGCCACCATATGACATTACGCCGACCAGACAAATTATAACGTTGTTGTGTTTTCATTCTCACAGCTTTATGACTTGATGACCATGGCCTTCAAGTACCAGGTACTTCTGGTGGCCCGTCCCAGAGATGTCCTCCTAGTGTCGTTCAACCACATGGATGCCATCAAGGACTTTGTGAAGGACACCCCTGCCATTCTCAGCCAGGTTGACGAGACATACCGACAACTCATGGAGGTATGGCCAGAGATTCTGGAGTATAACAATGAGAGGGCAATGTAGTGCGTTTCTATGGGCGCTAACATAGAACGGTTCTGGTCTTTTAAGTGGCTGCGTGTTGCCTTACAACACCAGTGACATTCTGCTTTGGAGGCTGAGTGTATGTACTGTAGCACACAGACAGTTACATCTACCGTGCATGGCCTGAAACAAATTCAATTTACCCTGAAACAGTTGGCTGCAGACATAACAGTGTGGCTTGATTGATCGTAGGTACTCAAAAAACCCATTAACCCCAACAATAATATCCATTGACCTCCCCATTGACTTGCATAGAACACTGGTTCATTCTAGTTTGCATTTTAGGGATAAGCCCCCCAAGCTTCTGTTTGACTTTGCCGCGAGAATCAGTCTGGAGAGCTAGAGGTCCTCTGTGCTTCAGTCCGATGTGTGTGTGACCAATCGGTGTCGTACTGAGCTATGGGAGTGGTTTAGGTGGACGGGCAGTGAATGTGCGAGTCTCAAAAGCAAAAATGGCGTTTCCTAAAGAGGTTAAAGGTTAACGTAGTTCTGTAATAGCATCGGTGACACTTTATTAGAAGTTATTTATTATTAATTAATTAATAATTATTTATTAGATATTTTTAATGGAATTTTTTTTTTTATTCTTCTTCCAACTGGTTTCAACAATAGTTGAACTAACGCCAATTGTTATCAAGTTCGTCCAATCACCTGCTAAGTATTGATTGAAACGCCGTTTTCCGTTTTAAAACAATTTCAAAGGACGGCTCCCCAGATGGTTCTGTCTAAATGAACCTGCTAACGTTCCAAGTTAAAGCCCCCCCCTCCCCTCCCCTTCCAAAAGTTGAAAGCAGAAGTGCTATCTGCATCTGCTTCTAGTTCCTCTGGTATGGCCTTGCTGACCATGGCCCGACCACCTCTTGCTTTCTTTAGACCACAGTGAGGCTTGCTATGACTGCACACTCGTCAGGTGATGTTGAAATGAGGATATGATGTGTTTCCCTATAAGATCTATATACCACTGTCTCATGGTGAGTTCCAGCTGATCAGACAGACTCTTCTCATATTTTTCCAAGACATGCATATAAGGGTAAGTCTTCTTCATGGTTATTTAAGTCTTATTCCAATCTTACATAATGTCTGGGTGAAGAATGTTTTGTGCTATTCAGTGAAGTAACAAAATAATTTTTAACATGTTTATTTTCTTAAACGCACAGGTGTCTATCTTCCTCAAAGACAAAGTGCAGAACTCCAACGGGCGTTTTGTCATTCCGACCACAGGGTCAGTTGCCCATGGAACAGCTGTCCCTGGTTTGATCAGGTACTATGAGGCACAATTGACCCATTCCAAGCCTCGCCCCTTTTCGTCTGTCCTCCAATAACAGTTGAGCATCTTTTTAATTTGACAGAAACGCCTTCAACTGTCTGTTTTCCTGTTATGGAGAGCTTAGGTCACTTCTGCATTATGGGACCTATGTATGGTAGCCAATGGTGAGAATCAAACTATGTTTTGATCTCGTTTGAATTGTGACATGATGTACACGTATGATGTTTGTCTATTTAAAATGAACATGTTTGAGTTTGTCATGCATTTGTTGAAGTATAAGCGTGAAGATGCGTAATTAGTATGAGTACAAACCATAACTGTAAGTGACGTCATGACGTTCTCGTGCCACAACCCACCAGGCGATGAATGCATTGTTTCGGTGAGATATATATATATATATATATATATTAGGGGTGTAACGGTTCGTGTATGTTTGTATTGAACCGTTCGGTACAGACGTTGCGGTTCGGTCCATGCGCCATACCGTTCGTTTGAACGATATGGTGCGAAGT
>JAODUE010036505.1:0-20341 GCA_027564755.1 Amblyopsis hoosieri
GATTGGTGACAAAGCGCAGCCCTGGCGGAGACCAACCCCCACCTGAAACGAGTCCGACTTACTGCCGAGAATCCGTAAACAGCTCTCGCTTCGGACATACAGGGTAAGTAAGTAAGTAAGTAATTAAGTAAAGTTTATTTGTATTATTGCACCTTTACCAGACAGCAGTCACAAAGTTCTTCACAGTATAATGCATTGTCAACAGCATAAACATAGAACATTTTCAGAATTGCAGTAAAACATGGAAAGGTTGCATTACTTAATGAAATACTACATAGAACAATAAAAAAAAATAAAAAAAAAACAATTAGGAGATCACACAATTTTTCACCCAATTGTGAGTGCATGCACTCATACTGTGACTTTTACAGTACAGCATCTGAACACTTACCCTGGGTTTAGAAGCAGCTCGATACCATCACAAACCATTTGTGTTCAGTATCTGTATTCGCATTCTAGTCTTCTCATTTACATTTTTGATCATACAGGCTGATCAAATCTCACTGTCCCCACATTTATTGTGTTTCCTGTCTTATTCTCCTGTCTTACTTTGCTCTGGTAATCTATGCTTGTCGCTTTTATCTCTGTTGTTGCAATTACTCAATTATTCCACAGGAATTACTACCACCCAGTAATATTAATCGTTGACATTTTTCTGGGACTGTAAAACAATGAATCACTGTTTAACATCTGACCTGGTCTTTTTCACAGGTGTAGCCATCCATCTTGTGTACATTTGGTGGACACTATAAAATAGACACACACAAAAAGAGAAACCCAGAGAGAGACATTTACATGTAATCATGCCAACAAGTGTCAGGCTGCTTACAGAGTACTGCTTGAAAGCCATTCAGGCCTACTAAACTGTACCTGGCTCGAGCTTCCAGTGCAGTTCTCTGGGATGTCACAATCGTTAGTGGCGTCTCTGCACACCACGCCCATGAACTCCATCTGCATTCAGACATTGAAACACTGGTCAGACAGACTGTAGGCCTTGTGATCAAGGCGTAAGCTACTTGCAGGGGTTCCCAAACTTTTCCATGCCAAGGACCGCCAAATAGCATTAGCTTCTGGCCAGAGCCCCCCTTTTGTGAGATGTCTTAAAAATCCCTTTGCTATTTCCTTACTTTTATTAATACAATACAAATTACATGTATATTTGAAATATTTAATCGTTCCATTAGATTCAACATTACGGTTTTCTTTTATAAAGTTTTACCAGCATTGCTTGTCAGTTTTTAACAACATTCAACAACATGAGCGCATACAGTTACCAGATCAATACTGAGTTTATGTGATTAATGATATTATGCCAAGCAGACAATTAGAAAGCCTAAATAAAATTGTGATATATTAAATATTATTATGAATTCTATTTTATAATAATAAATACTAAGAATATATTAAAATAATTTATAATAATTATAAATACACACATATTATATTTCGCCCCCTGGCAGCCCCCACTATGAAAGCCACTGGGCCAGAGCCATGGAAAGAACAGTTACGCCAATGGAAGTTCAAAATTTTCAACGGTCACATGGTTCCTGGAGAAGCTAAACCTATGGCAAAATAGTTACAGGAGGTACTTGGTGGGCAGTTTGAATATATATATGCAGATATACAACTTCACTTTATTCAATTTACATTTAAAATAAAATGTATAGGGTACTTTTAGTATTTAGCCTAACTTCCAGAAACTATTTTGAGGCTCCACGATCCTTCATTGCTGTGAAAAAATGGTCCATTGGAGTGAATGGAGATGGCGTAACTCTGTTCTTTCCATGGCTCTGTACCGGGCCACCATACTGTACCTGGCAGTCGTTGCAGCACAGTCCGTTGCTACACTTGGATCCGTGGGTCAGGAGACACATCTGGCAACAGGCCTCACCTTCCCTCCCGCACTCCTGGAGGAGGGAGAGAGGGGGAGGGGGGGCATTTAGAACACTGTGTGAGCAGCGGGAGTCACCGATCACACGGATAATAGCAAATGGAACATGAGGAACTTGAGTAACCTATTAGGATCGTATCTAGTGTCTGCCAGTGTCACTTGTTCAAATTACTGTAATTGCTTTGCTTTGAATCAGTACAGCCAGAGACTGGCAAATGCACTTATCTGAAGTTGCTGTGGACAAATTATAAATAATGAGTTTCTAGTCATAGCATGCATTTTTTGCAAGTTCTTATTCAAAACCATACAAAACCCTATACCATATATTCTACTCTCTATTATTGCAGTTTATGTATTATTATGGAATTATACAGTAATTTGTTGCTAATGAAACACAATCTGTCGTACACAGTATTTATTACATTGCCTCTGTTCTAATCTTACTGTCGGACTGCCACAGTCACACTCCTCCCCTGGTTCCACAAAGCCATTTCCACATTCAGGTGGGTCAAGAAGCTGGAGGAAGCAAAACACGTTTTAAAAGTCTAATCTATTATTAGATCCTTGATTATGGTAAAGATGGTGGTGACGCGTATGCACGTGGGAACCTTCAGAGGCTTGTTAAACAGGCAGGCTCCTCCGCCGCTGTTGAGGAAGTTATAATACTCCTCCACGTTGCAGTCTGAGAACTTCTTGGGCAGGTAGAAGCTGTTCAACAGAACGATAATGTTACTTGGTTACCCAGGCAATGGCACTGTGAGTGTCCTTAGACATGTTTTATTGGGAGAGGGCTTTAGCTCAGATCAAACTGACAATGAGCAAAAATTATATTTATATAGCGGTTAATGCCTGAAATAGTACACACAAATGTACTTTCTCAAGCCCTTGCATGAAAGTAAACTTTTATATCTTACAGTCAGTGCCACAGTGGTGGGTTTGGCATACTTAAATTGCTCCCTGATATTAAAGGAGAAATCAAACCAGAGCATTTTAAGTTGAATTTGTTACTTACAAATTTATTTTTTACCATACTCACAGTTCAGAAGAGCTCCATACTATAAGACTGGGACAGATGTATTTAGCTAAGACTAGGGAAATAAATGTATGATGGAATATAAGATGACAAGATGAATTCTGTCTCATTCTATAGGAACAAGCATGAAAAGTGTGTATAATACACATTTCAATTGTTTGAACATAATCATCTGTCAACAAGTAATCTTTTGACGAATTACAGCAGAAATATATTTGTTACATATAATTGTACTTTTCAACTAATGTACAAAAACCATAAAGCGTTCTTGAATTATTAACAACTGAAGCTTAAAGTATGAAGTAAACTCTTTCAAACAGACCTACTCATTGCCCCATACATTACTTTCCAGGGCTAGAGGGACTCTTACTAAAGTCACAACCAGGAGAGACCACTTCAAGCTTACAGTAGGCGGCTTTATGAGGACCTCTGTATTATGCAATGTGTATTATACAATGTATAGATGCATACAGCGTGTGACATGACATTTCTATGGAAAAATGGCAACGTTTTTTAGAGGAACGTTTCCTACAATTGTTGTTTCAGCTATTACACATTACATTATATGCCATCCTAAATTTGTATTAGCTATATATTGTCAAAAGATATTATAGTCCTCAAACCCCTAAGAGATTATATCGAATGAATGAAAGGTTATATGATACAATATAGACAATATATAGATTTGACCACTTTGACCACAAATAGTTGCCATTTTGTTGTAGTAGAAAACCTTTAACAAAATATGTACTGACATGATATATGTATATGTCAGGCCAGATCAATTCAAGATCACACAAGCAATCAATTTTTCTAATATTACCCAATTACTATTTAAATACATATTTTAGTCCTGGTTTGACCGCATCCGAATTCAGTATCTCACAGAAACATTTAGTTCACAGCAAAAGAAGTGAGACATAACAAAACAATCTGAAATTCCTAACTTGACCTTGTCACTTGTTTAAACACCATGTTTGCATTTCTTTGTTTCAGACAGGTTCATTTGAGGTCTAGATAGGATGTAACTTGTAAATAAATAAGCCAACATATACACATGCCCATCAGCATTGACACAAACACACACATATTGTATACTGTACATACAGACACATACACAAAAACACAAACACGCACGCACGCACACACACACACACACATACTTGGCATCTAAACCCTGTGAAAAGAAGCCATAGGTAGTTTAATCACATTAGCTTTACCAGACATGCAGGTGCTGAAAAGAAAGTAACATCCACCAATGAACATGACAGAGTTTTCTCATTGAATACAAGTGTCTGAAATACCATTTACTATTTTAGAGAGGGAAGATCATGGTCAGGGCCATAAACAAGGGGACGAGATCTGCCCTTTATCATGGCCTAAAAGTCAGTTTAGTGTGGTTACCCAAAATCCTGGAAAAACTGGGCAGGGCATGTTAGCGTACTGTCCTTACAGGAAATGAAGTAGAACAATATTTGCTTGATGAGAATGACATTGCAGACTGTATCAATCGGTTAGAGATGGAGAAAGACGTGATGACAAGCCCTCATTTTCAAAAGATGCCAACATGACGAGGACCCTCCTTGAAATAATCACAATAATGAATCAACCTCTACAAAACTCTTGATTATAGACCCCCAGACGGTGATATAAGCCCAACTCTTAACAATATGCAGTATTTAAAACAATGTGTGTGAAAGTATACAAATGTATTAGGACAAATACAGCCATAGTTTAAAAGGGTGGACTGTACTGTATTTGTTCATATGTCATTTGAGTAAGAAGAGAAACTGGGACGGGACATGGAGTCATGGACGCTGTAATGGCTGTGTGGATGGAATGACAGAGGCTGTGATGATAGAACGCCCTTCAGGGGTAGCCAATCGGTTCAAACCACATGAGCAGTATTCTAACGAGGCTTCTGCTCACCTGCTGTCCCATTTGGGATTGAAAGGAAACGTAAGAGGCATTTGAGAACACATGTAAGCACACACGTGGCTCACAGACACAAACGCCACACACACTCAAGAAACATCTGTAGGTTTACACTAGAAAAATAGAGAGCAAGTGTGCAGATGTGCACACACAAACACATTTAAAGACCAGCAATGCAATGCTTCAGGATTCATATATAGCAAATGTATGGTCTAATATTAATAGCACAGGCATTAATGTCATATATGATAAGGGAGGTTACAGTAGGTATAAATACGGCAATGGAACTCAAATGACATCTAGTGGTTAACTGTTGAACTACAACAACATTTAATTGAGGCGTTATAAATCCCACGAGTATATTTTTGAACATACATTACTTTGCTAGCCTTTCTAATTGGTAAGTGCTTAAAGATATACAGTTCAAAATATTCTTATTCTAGTCCAATTAGGTTTTCAATGGGAGGTTCATCTTTTTACTTGATACAATTATTATGGGCCTGTGTTTCAGATTTTAGTATCAAGTGCAGATTATCATTGCTTAAAATTTAGAACACTAAACATAGTGTTTGAAAATATATAAATGAGATGTGCTTCAAAAGACACATATGGATGAGGTATTTGTTTGGGAAAGCTAACTGACACGTTGTGAAATCAGACACTTGTGAAGGCTGATTTGGCTGTAACGGTGAGGGGAGGGGAACTTACCCAACATCCCCCATGATGCATCCTGACCAGTGGTCATCACATTTACACTCGCCTGCAGGAGAACAGAAGCAGAGAAATACCTGTAAGCGTTTCAATGGCATAAGACACAGGAGATCACGAGAGACATGACACAAACATTTGTTTTGCATCATACCATTTAGGATTCTCTTCTTGTCAGAAAAAATGCCAATATTCTGTCCCAGAGACTGAGCTAGGGTGATGGCCATCATGTCTGTTTTTCCATACTAATAGAGAGAGGCATAATTTATTATATGATCATTTATATGAAAATATAATCAAACAGCCCATATCGTGGGTCACTGTGTACTGTGATATGCTACGCATTATGCGTCATAAACAATGTACCTCATTTACCCCTCCTCCTTTAGTTAAGGAGCAAACACCCCCTATGTAGGAAGCCCCTCCTTGGCTGCTATGGAAACGGTTTCCCCTGAGAAATAACACAATAATCGTATTTCACTACAAATATCGAATGTCCACCGATGCAGTCATGCAGAGGTCTCCTCAGCTGTCACACATACGAGAAAAGGTGAACAGAGTCACATTTCTCCTTGATGAAGTCTCTGCGATACTTCATGAACTCCTTCAGGGTCACCATGGGGTCATCGTCGATGTCAAACCGGTTGTCGGCTGACCAAGTTTCCATGGCAACCAGCACTATGCGCGTGTTGAGCTGTTCCTTGAAGATCTGGAAGAAGCAAACGTTTATTACTACCTCCTCAAACTACCTCCTCCAACTGTTTGCTTGTGTTCACAAACGTTTGCAAACATTCGCTATGTTTGCCAACTCGGAACGCACCTTTGGCATAGCACAATTCAGACCAAGAAGTTGACAGATGTCCCATAATTCCATATGATCACCTATTATCAGGCCAGGGCAAAAAAAGGGCATGACCCTTTCCTGTCTCGCCAGCCTATCAGCTTACAGAGGTGACCCCCTAGTGCCTATCGGATTTCAGCACCACAGCAGATGACACAGATGAAGCTCTGCATAATACCAGATTGAAAAATTGTGCCGTAGTAGAACGTGTGCACTGCAGTGTCAAGGTATCCTGGCCATAGAAAGTCATAGCCAGCACATTATTGGCTACTACGTGTACAAAAGAAAAGCATAAACCAGATGTAGATTTTAAGTGGAGCGAACCAGGCTGATTAAATTAGAAATTGGTGCATGTGTGCCCTGAGCTCATATATGTGATAATGTTTGTGGTGAGCTTTCCAAGAAGAGGATCAATACCATTCTTACCATGTCAGCCATATTGACCACTGACTTAGCATAGTTATTCGTTTGCCCAACGGAAAGCCGATGCTTCTTATACTGCAGAGAGAGACAGAGAGGAAGGAACCGGAAGACATGCAGACCAATTAAGAGAGACAATAATCTGTAGCAGAGAAGTAGTAGGCATCACATACACATACTGTACTTATAGATGTATGATGGTAGTGATTAATGACCATGAGTGTCTTTTGAAAAAATTAATGGATGATAAAACGCTCACCATTAGATGGTCATTAATGACCATGAGTTCAATATACTTGGTTTCGCCTTCAATGCTACGTGACACATGCGGGGCCTGGGAAAACAAAACACACAAACAGCTGTAGCGTAAATGCTAACACAGACTAACACACACATACAGTATGTAGAGCTTACAAATATGCTGTAGAAACATGTAAACAAACTGGAAGAACATTCAGTTCTTTCAGAGAAAAAAAAAGGGTCAAATCATGTCACAAAGACAAATCTAATCAGATAGACTTTGCAAATTGGGTTTTGGGATTTTTCAGGTGCATCTTCCAGTTCCAGGAGACTGACATCTGCAGACAACAGACAGTGTAGTGTCTCTGATAAATGATTAATGTTTCATGGGGAAATGTAGGAGAGGGAACATGGAAAATGTTTGTGTAGAAAGAGGCCATGAGGAAGTGAGCATCTGCTGGGAAACAGCAAACAAAACAGCATTTATACTTCTTTCATTATACACACACACACGCGCGCGCGCACACACCCACAGTATTTTATTGTGTGCATACCTGTCTCTTTTTTCTTCTTCGAATTACCTGTGCCCCTGAAAATGGAGGGCTCGGAAATGGTGGCTCTGGTAAATCACCTAGATAAAAACAGCATTATGTTAGGCTAACATGGACAGACCACACTTTATAATCAAATGTATACTCAACACAGGCTTGTTAAAATAAATAAATACAATTTTCATGCAAGACATTCATATTACCGTTGAGGAGGTCATCCAGACCCTCGTGTCCAGCAGATTTGTATATCATGTGAATTTTGACATCTCCCTAAAAGACACAAACCCCATATAATGACATCACAGCACTGCTGTTCAATGTAAACACCTAGTAAATTGCGCATGCGCATCACCAAAGGGGACATATCCTGTTGTTGAGAGGCACAGAGAGTACCGTACTCAATACCATATCATAAAACTCGTCGAATACATTAAGATAAAATGTCACCTTTCTTGTCCTAAGTTGTCTTCGAGCTGTAAGTATTATGCGTGGTAATGTAGATAACGTATCGCTTCATACTCCAAGTTTGTGTGCAACCATTTGTGGTGTAGCCAGCAGCTAACTAATGTTAATAACAGCTAAATTGATAGCATGTACGGTACGTCTAGACTTTATTTGTTTCCGTAATCGTATCACAGTTTGCAAACTTCTTCGGTTTATCGAACATAGGGGTGTACTACTATTAACCAGTTCATAACAATGTTAGTATCCACCCGTTAACGTCTATGGACTAATACTACTACTACTACTACTACTACTGTATAGTGCGTTATACTTGCAGTACTGTACGGTACCGTACCTGCTAAACTGCTAGCTGCTAAATGTTAGCTGGCTGCGCTAAGCTACCGTACGGTACTGTAACGGTAGTACTGTTCATTTAAGATTCCCTGTGCACTCAGTAGGCTACGGTACTGTATACTGTACAACGGTCAATACATTATTGTATTTTAGTCCCTTACACACACGGCCACTTGTCTCAAGTGCCAATATATCACCTCGGACTTATAAAGAGAGAAATCTCCTCTAACTCAACAGTGCATTGTTTGTCTTTCTGTGTAATGGCGTGTACCGGTAGCAGACACTTGTCTTGATGGCGTAGATAGCAACTCATTACTACTTTGTTTACTGATAGTGAGAGCATTGTTTCTCGACTCAGGAGAGCCTACTGTATTGGTGTAGTAGTGAACAGAAATAAGAGGGTGGGGATTTGCATTTGCCCATATAGCTGGGTCAGTTAGTGGCATAGTTTAACTCTAGTAATAATGGTGCCATTTAATTAAGTCTTTATGAATAGAGCATGTGTAATGAAATGACACCGTTGTTTTAACTTCACAAGATGCAGATATTAGCTGTATATGCTCTGCCCACACACACACACACACACACATCTATTTCCTTCAACTCTCTTTGTTTCACTTACCAATATGAATAGCTGGATTTAGAAGCCATGTTGTAGTGTATAAGGCTAACTGGAACAAAATATATGGTTTCTACCTACAGTGTGTTTTATATTATTTTTTATCAGTTTTCCCCTCAACTTGGGATGTGGTGTGTGACCACTGTGATTCTGTCTCCCTTTCCACTCTCTTCACCACTGATCAAATAGGGTGTTCCAGGCGCCTCTAGTCCTCTCAAAAACAACCATGTCATGCAGAGATATTCACGCCACCAATGCCTTCTCCTTCATCATTGCCTTAATTTCTGTGGGAGGGATTGCTGTGGCAGCGTTAATTCCACAATGGCGAATAACCAAACTTGTCACCTTCAATCGCAATGCCAAGAACGTCAGCGTTTACGATGGGCTTTGGGCCAAATGTGTGAAGCAGGACGGCTACTCGGGCTGTTACTACTACGATTCAGAGGTACAACCGTCCTAGGCTAAATCTAATCCAGAGCCTTAAAATGTGTTTCCTCATCTGTTGTAGTTTATAACCTGAATCATTCTAATCCTCCTCTTCCAGTGGTACTCCAGAGTGGATCAGCTTGACCTGAGGCTCCTGCAGTTCTGCCTGCCAGTAGGCCTGCTGTTTGGCTTGTGGGCGCTCCTGCTGGTCATGTCTGGGATGTGCAAGACCTGCTGCTGCTCAGACAAGGCTGAGCCAGACATCAAGAGCGCCCGCTGTCTGGTCAACAGCGCAGGCTGCCACCTGGTGGCCGGGGTGTTCTTGTTCTTGGGTGGAGCTGTTGCCATGGCGCCCTCAGTGTGGTTCCTGTTCTCCACCAAGGAGATGAACGTCAAATATGACAACATTTTCTCTGATGGATTCGCTGTGTACGTGGCCATAGGCTGCTCTGGAGGACAACTGCTTGCTTCCCTGATGATGTTCATGTGGTACTGCATGTGCAAGAAGCTGCCTTCTCCCTTCTGGCTGCCTTTCCCCACGCTGCCCAACTCTGTGTCCACCCAGCCCCTCACTGCCAATGGATACCCCCCCTCCTCCATCTATGGCCCCCAGGTCTTACCACCACAGACCTATGCCCCCATGGTGATTGAAGCCCAGCCTTATGCATCCTCCCAGGGCTATGTCCAGGGCGTGGCTGCCCCTGTGCCGCCCCAGGGCTACATGACCCAGGTCTCATACCCAGATGGGTATGGGTCAGAGGTAGGCGGGACCCAGGCCTATGGCTACGCCCCCTCTCAGAGCTACGCCCCCTCTCAGGGCTACGCCCCCTCTCAGAGTTATGCCTCCAGCTATGCAGGCCGCCGGTACTCCTCCCGCTCACGGACGTCCGCCATAGAGATAGACATTCCCGTACTTACGCAGGAGGATTAGAGGCCCATTTATGCTTCTGCGTCGCACCTGCGTGTAGCCTACGGCTTCAGCTACCTTACGCCGTGGTGAGCACGTTATACTTCTGCACTGGTCTGTTGGCCGCCCGGACCTCTGTGCGTTGAATGTGCATTGGATTGATGCGAAGCCCCAAAACACTATACTTAGATACACCGTAGACTCAAGTGAACTCTGACATTAGGTAGCAGATTATGTTATCTTTTTAATTGGACCAATTCTTTTTTTTTATTTTTTATAAACCTAATGACTTGCACTATTACTAACACTGATCGTTGTTACTTTAATCCCCGACAAATTTAATTTGAAGGAACTTTTACTAATTGAGCTAACCTGTTTTTCTTTGTATCGCTCATATCTTTTGTAGTTTCCTGTGGAAAAAAATGACTAATGTAATTTCTTGTTTTATGCACTAAAAGATATCGGTCGCAAGTTACATTTGCCTTTAACAGTATATTTGTGTGTATTTTTTTTTAGCTTTTTTTGCAATTTTATTTGAATCATGTGGCATCTAACACTGTACTAGTTATGCTTGCATTGTCAAGTTTTTTATGTCTAAACAAATCATCTATATATTTAATTAATGCCTTAAACATTGTGAATTGCTTGTCAACTGAACCAGTATATTTACGCTACTGTAGCCTACACTACATTTTACTTTACCTTTATGAAATGTTAACAGAGTAAATGCCAAGGTTGGTAGCACTGCTTGGCATGTCTGTCTGTCTGTCTGTCTGGTCAAATTGACATATCCCAAGCCAAAGGCTTTTTTTAGCCCAGTGCTGTCATTTTGGTATATTATTGTATGTATCATCTCATGTATTCAACATAGTTATGATGTTGTTGTAGCACACTATCAATTAAATTATATCTGTGAATAATAATTTCACACTGGCTGGTAACTGATTTTATAAACCTTTTAATAATGAAACGATTCTTTGTGCGCTTGTCTGCTTTCTTTTCTGCTCCAAACATTGCAGCAGGAGTCACTTTTCCATCAGGGATTTCTCACTACCAATGTTCGCCTACTTCAGTGCAGGTTGTTTGTTAGCATAGTAAATGAGCTATCTGATGAACCTCTCATATTTGCCCTTCAGACAGACACAGTGGAACTGAAATTATGTCCAGTTTAAGTAATCACATGCCTTACTGGAGGACACGTCCTATGTGCTGTTTGCACGTGTCCAAAAGTACAAGTGTGTACGGCTCCATTGTGCTGCATTGGTCAGCGATAATCAAGGAGGATCAACAATCTCTGTTAGAATGTAGTGTTCCATAAATAAGATAGTATCCTGGTGACTGTGTTGGTGTAGTTAAGCTATGTCTGTGAGTGGGAGAGACGGTGTTGTGGTTCCATGTGGACTCACTGGGATTGGAGACAGGTGTATGTAATCATGTTTAGTCACGTGTCCTCCATATAAGCAGGCAAGAGTAGAGCAGAGCGGGGGGACGAAAACAAATATAACTGCTAAACCTGACGTGCCAAAGCATATTGCACGTTTATCTGTGAGAATGTTGTAAACAAACGGCTCAGACTCTACTCCAAATTAGCTTTCTGTGTGAGATTAATTCGTTTTCACAGTCCTGTTTTATGCTCTGTGCAGGTATATGCAGCATTACTAAATAACAGCCAACCGTCCAAAAAAAAACAGTTAAGAATGTTTGAACATTCACCTTTATGTTCAAGGCATTAGATGCATTGGACATGAATTAAACAGCTTCATTATTTGTAGCATGTCTTGTGCATGTTGACCTACGAGTTAACTGATGTAATTCCCTGCCCCTGGACTACTGGGCTCTTTGTTCTCCAACTCATCACACTAATTTGTGTATGCAGATACATGCGCACACACACTTGTCAGGGTGTGTGTGTGTGTGGGGGGGGATGAGGATTAGGGGTCTGAGCACAGATGGCTCTCAGATGGCCTGGTACAAAAGAACAGAGGTGGAGCCTGTGTTGCCATGGGATATGATACCTCACACATACACTGCTGTCTCATGAATTTAAAATGGGCAGGGCCAGTGTGTTCTCCATTCAGCATCTCTCCCCCACCTTCCCCGCCGTGTCTCTCTCTCTCTCTCTCTGTGTTTTCTGTGTGTGTGTGTGAATGGGGATGTTTGGGACAGGCCTATTTTAGCACATGAAGTTGGCTGCAGACCACGAGAGACCCCTTGTATCACCCCGGCCCCTAGCAACACCCCCCATGTATCATAACCACCAATATAATCTTCATCCCCCACAAACTCTCTCTCTCTCTCTCTCTCTCTCTCTCTCTCTCTCTCTCTCTCTCTCACCTCATCAGCTTGAAGCAAACCCACAGAGCAGGTACCGTCGGAAACAGTGGATGATTTAGGGTCTCCCTGTCTCTGTGGGGATAGGCAGCTATCCCCTTTTACAGAAATAAGAAAGTAAAGATGGATGGATGGATAAATGAATGGATGGATGAATGGATTGATGAATGGATGAATGAATGATGGAGTAATGGATGGATAAATGAATGGATGGATGGATGGTTTTAGAAGCATTGCATCCTCTAGGCTACAACACGGTCACATAGAACGATTGAGAAGATGCTTCAGGCTACATTTAACATTACTACTGTGAGGTGAAGGTGCCAGGTGGGTAGAGCATTAGACATATGGTGTACACTGCGTATGCAAGTCAGCACCACATATCGCTTGCTAGAACACGCGCACGCACACACACACACACACACAGCTCACAAACAAACTGTAGACGCATGCAGGGGCTGTTAGCTACACAGCACAGTACATTCTCGGAGTGAAACTGTGAGTGTGATTCAACTTTCTAAACGCCGGTGCAGAGCTTCAAGTCTTTATCTACAAACACGGTCCCATTTCCTTACATGGTAATGGTCATCGTGTTTTATGCCAGATGTAATGGGTTACCCCTTTTATTGCTTGACTTGCACACTTAGTTTACTGTATGTCCTGTCTTATTTCTTTCTGCATCAGTGGATGAAGGGCAGATGGGTTCACCATATGGCTGACAGAAGTCTTGCCACCCCAGTTTCACCTCTCTCGCCTTCCCATTCTGTTTACATCTAGCACACCCATAGAACTATATAATAACTAGCACACCCCATCTTTGTATAAACACGGAATGAACTTGATCAACAGCCAGCAATGCTAGAAAGTCACTTTGGAAAAGGTGCCCGACTTCCACACATCTCTGCCATGTTTGTCTAAACAACTATTATATCCGTCTCTCAATCGCCATTTAATAACGGATCTAAAATTAACCTGCATACAATCTCTTTGTGAGCGTGTTTACCAAACAGTGCCGCGCGCGAGTTGGCAGTGATGGCACACAGGGAGAGCTTGAGCTTTTCAGAAGACATCTGTGTGTCTGTCTGAAGGGCTGGATGAGGATGAACTGTATACCCGGCATACTCACCCGTGTGAGAGAAAATGAGCGAGAGAAAGCACAAGAGAGAGAGAGAGAGAGAGAGAGAGAGAGAGAGAGAGAGAGAGAGAGAGAGAGAGAGAGAGAGTCTGGGTGGGATATTGCTATTATTGCTCAGGGGAGCAGACATCCACAGCTCAGTAGCGACAGGCTGACAGACGCCGGCGGGCCCAGGGGAGAGGAGCCCTGGCCGTGTCATGGAGCCAGGATCCTGCCGCTAACAAGCCAACCGGAGCCATGACCATCACCTGCTGCCAAAACACAGACCCGGCAGACGACATCGACGCATGCCAAGGCATTTACATCGCTCTGCCTCTGCCCACGGCTCTACAGAAACAGTTATGAGATCTCACGCTTTCCTGTCCCTTTAGCTTCCCTCCTTGCTCTCTCTGCCTACCCGTCTAAACCGTCTGTTTCTGTGTCTCTCCCTCTCACTTGCATAACTCAGGTCTTCCAGAAAATAGCTCCTATAGAGGAGAAGGAGGTGGGTGGGAGAGAGTGATGTAGGCAGAGGAGATCAAACAGCTGAAACAAACGTGCGATGTGATGATGTCATCCTTACAGAACAAGCCCCTCTCTCTATCTCTGATTCTGACTCCTCCTGGTATGTGCCGGTAATGGACTGTCAGTCAGGTGGTGGTCACGCACATTAACTAGCTCCCTGTGCCGAGTACTAAACACACACACACACGCACACGCACACAGACACGCATCTCTTTATCTTGACATGTCATGTCCCTTCTTGATTAACCACCCAGATACACACTTCTTTTGGACATTTTAATTAGAGCACAGAGTGCCACTCTGCCTGTGCAACAGAATGTGGGCACGCCACGCCACGCCACGCACGCACGCACGCACGCACGCACGCACACACACACACGCGCGCAGTATCAGACCCGGCCTTTTCGTTCGGCCAAAGCATCTATTAATATATATAAATCTAAATATATATCTATAGATAATTGCTCTTATCTAATTGGCTGTAGTCTTGCCGTGCCGTGCCGTGCCTAATCTCCTTCATTCCTGAGCCATGTCGCAGGATCCAGAAGGAGGACAAGCTTTTATAAGAATTCAGATATAGTCCTTAATTCATTCATAAATATAGTGTGGTTAAATGTATATATTATTATATGTGTATGTTTTTTTAACTGTAAGCTAGGTAATAAGACTGAACTGTGATGAGACACGGCAATGCTGGTGTTAATATTGACAAAATTCCCGTTTTCCTTTTTACATGTACACCTTTAAAAATTCAACCCTTTACATGCAACTACATTTAAAGCAGTATAGAGAACCATGACTATTCAACCTTTGCCCTCTGACCCCCCTCCCCCTTCCCTCGTCGGGAGAAAAGCGCATCATATGATTAAAAGCACGCACACATCATGAGCTTATTTAAAGGCCTATAGGTTAGTTGCATAAGCAGTAAATGCAATATGTTAGTCATTATGCATGGTAAATGTGCATAATGAATCATCATGACTGCAGAGTTATTCAATTTAGTCTACAGATTGACCGGTAGACTAATCTTCATAATGTGTTTTCCCAAATAAACCATTATAACAAACAATACACAGTTGGCAAGGCGGCCTATCAGTTCTTAAATAACGTACATTTTGATGATCGCAGTAGGCCTACATTAGAACTACTAACCATTTAAGTCCACAGTCCACTGATACGTACTGTAGGCTACCGGTACACACTTTCTCCTCTTCTTTTAAGTGGTTGATGGCGGGATCAATTCACAGCTGAACTTTTAATATTTGAATAGGCTATTTGGTTTTCCTCACCAAATGAAGGAATAACCTAGACGCTGTAGCCTAGGTCTTACTTTTCCTATTTAAACTCCCAACTTTTAATAAAAAAGTTAATATTGAAAATAGCGTGGCTAATAAATCTGAAACATCCTCTTCATAGCGGCACCATGCCGAAATATTTAGCTATAGGTAAACTATGATCACATGATCCTGTGCCTCACAGCAGGTATAAGTTAGCGATAACAAAGCCTACCCATATAAAGGGACGATGATTGGTACATTTGACTGTAATTTGAAATATGTTTCTCATTACGATGCGGGCATCATCAATCACAGAGCTGCATAAGCGTAGCAATCTTAGGCCCTCTCTGAGGGCCCAGAGGGCCCTGACGGTTCCCCACTGATTTAAAGGGTACTCACATTGCTGCTACTGCTCTGTCCACCAGGCTCAATCATGTAGGTGTGATTCCCATCGAAAAACATCCCACTGCAAAGATAAGAGCAAGATATAAGAATGTGTGCGGGTATTGACACAACAAACAGCATGCACACCTAGAAGTGCAGAGGTGCTGGCTGGTAGAGAACATGTTTTAAAAAGAAGATGGGGTCGCACACTCAGCTCAGATGCGGCAAAAAAAGAAAGAAATTGAAGGTATAAATTAAACACAACATTGTTTTATTTGTTAATAAATACGTAGAAAACAATAGTAGCAGTGAAACTCCCCTCATTGTGATAGACCAGGCACTGTCGTGTTGTTGAAACAGATCCTGTTTGGACTGAATACTGCATTGTCTCTCCCACTTGCTTGGCAATGCAGTGGGATATGAATGAAAAGGATACCCAGTCAGCTGAGTGAGAAATTCCTCCAGACAGCTCTTGGTAAAGGTCACCCAGGGATTATATGTCAGGAAAAATACCTAAGGAGTTGACATACTGGCCTGGCACTCCTGGTTTACTAAAGAGTTTTTCCAATATATTTGGAAACACTATATTACACTATTTTTAAATCACTAAATGAGAACTGCAAATTGCATTCATAGAACAAACAAATACATAAAAATTCTCTCTCTCTCTCTCTCTCTCTCTCTCTCTCTCTCTCTCTATCTATCTCTCAGACAGTTGAAAGTTGACACACGCACACACACACACACAAACATACAAAGAAATACAATGACCTGACATGGTGCTCTGTTACAACTAGCAAACATTTCAACAAGCCAGAGATCAGTTCCTCATTTAGCATCTGGTGAAGGTCCTTTTCCACCCTACCTGCCTAACACACGTGGGTGTACATGTGTGTGTGCGTGTGCATGTGTGCACATGCGTGGCCCCAAGTCATTAATTAACTTTATCTGAAGCTCGTCAAGAGACTGCTGGGGTCAAACTGTGAAGCGGTGAGGGCAGAACACCTTGCGCTCTCGCAATCTTTCTTCCTCCGCTCACTGTGCCACCTGTTTCCTGTCCCTCCCTCAAGCTTCAACACCAACCTTCTGGCCAACTGCACATACATTACGTAGAACAATAGACAGGATACACACACACACACACACACACACACACACACAAACACGCACACACGCACGCGCACACGCACACACACATATACCACACACACACACACACAAACACGCACACACGCACGCGCACACACACATACACCACACACACACAAACATATATGCACACACGCACACGCACACACACACAACACACGCACACATACATACACAATACACACACAAACGCACACGCACACACACAACACACGCACACACGCACACACACACACACACACACACACACGCATACACATGTGTGTTCTCAATCTTATTTGCTCTTGGTCCCAAAATGCACCTGTCCTGTCATTGTGATACACACATACAGTATAAACAAAACCCAACAATGTTCTTGTGTCAACTTGCTATAATCTATATTGGTTTATATCTATATTTTATATTTTTATTAATTGATTACACTTAAAAATAATAAATACATAGAAAGAAAAAAAAATTCAAAGGGAGGGTGGCAAGTGGCGCAGTGGTACAGCGGGGTGACAGGTGATCAAGAACTCACTGGTACGAACCCCGCTAACTCCTCACCAAGTGTCGAGGTGTCCTTGAGCAAGACACCCAACCCTAACTGCTCCCGGTGGTCAGGTGTCTCCTTGCATGGCTGACATCGCCATGTGTGTGTGAATGTGAGGCAAATAATGTAAAGTGCTTTGGGAGTCAGTTCTTTAGTCATCTGCATACACACCACTAATGCACATTAATATTACAATAGCGAGCCGAAGTCTATTTAAAAGATCATTGTTCAAGTCAATAACGTTGCAGTTTGTTGTGAAACTATAAAGAAATCTTTAGTTTTGTGTGTAAACAAACTGAACTACTGCTTTCGTTTCGCACAACATACGTCACCAAAACAATGCTTTCTTCAGGATTGTGGCGTGAAAATGTCATGACACTTACATGACACAGGTTGTGTAGTCTTACTAATTACATATTCTTTTAAATAGTCAAACATCATATGTGTGCTTCGTGTCACAAAGCAAACGGGATCTAAAAATTAGTCTCGCCGTTGACTACCATACATTCCCATAATGTAGAAGTGACTTCGGCTCTCTATAAGAAGAACCCTGTGTTGGCTTATCCCAAACAGAACATATGTATGATGATTGTAGCACCTCTATGGTGTTGTATTTGCTCTCCTGCCGTGTTAGATGCATAGTGCCTCGCTCATAACTGACTGCAGACCACTATAAGCATAAAAAGTCCCAGACCACTTAAGTGCGGGCTCTCTATAGGCCACACTCTTCCTCGTATACTTCTGCAGCTGCATCACTCTACGGTATACCTTCCTAAGCAGTTACATCACATACAAGGGACAGAGAGAAATGAGAAAGAAAGTGAGAGAGAGAGAGAGAGAGAGGGGGGGGGGGGGTGGCTAGAGAAGTATGCCTGAATCAGCAGAGAAATACTCTCCCTGTAAACTTGCTCTCTTGCCTCCCCTCTCTGTCAAAAGGTTGACAACATTAGTGGTTGAGGGATGCAGAGAATAAATTATATATTGCCTATGCCTAGGTTCTTTCTGTCTGTCTGTCTGTCTGTCTGTCTGTCTGTCTGTCCATCCACCCATCCATCCATCCCTCCATCCATCCACACACACACACACACTCTTTGGGTCAGGCGGTGTTTCTGCTCTGTTGCTCTGAGACAGCAATGCTTCAGAGCACAAACTAAAAATACCAGCGGGAGAAACAGAAACATCCCTCAGGACTGAATTTCTGATTGTGTGTGTGTGTGTGTGTGCATGTGTGCGTGTGCACGCGCGATGTGCACATGCATACATTTGTGCGTGCATGTGTTGGAGGACCAGAGAGAGAGGAGGAGAGAGGAGGAGAGACAAGACAGGTCTCACTGCGCGATGCCTGAGGAACAGTGCGGGTGCTGCAATAGGAGCACTGCCTGTCTGTCTGTGTGAAGGATGGCCTAGTATAAACACGTACAGAGGGAAAGCTCCCTAAAACTAATTATACCGGCCTAATGGCTCACCGGGAGTTAGGGCTGAGTCTGAACTGCTGATGGAAAAGACACGCACACGCACGCGCGCACACACACACACACGCACAGTTAGTACTCACTGCAGTCCATGGCAGGTGGAGATGGCAACAAAGGAATCGGGTATGTCCCGTACCCTTCCTTGATAGTAGCAGTGTTCCCCTCCCTGTCAGTGACACACAGAAACACACAGGTTAAAATCACTTAACGCGGGGCATCATAGAAGACAGGAGCAGAATAACACATTTTCACAATCACTCCATGTGCTCCAGAGAGCGGAGCGATCAATCACAGAGAATGTATCCGCTAACACCTAGGCTTAAATTCACTAGCTTAGCGTATTCGCTCGGAAAGCCACGCTCGAATAATAACGTTCAACAGGAGCTACGTCTTTGTGTGAGGCACACATTATAATATAATTTATGTGTGTTGTTGGGGTGAAAGCGTGCCTCTATTTATTATGGAGGTGTAATGAGGAAGACGCTTCGAATTCACCTGAGGTAGATGCCTGAAATTTCCTCTTTCCTATTCCTAAACCACAATCTCTCTATCTTTCAGCTTTTCAGCCTCCCTGTCTGTCTTGCTCTCGCTGTGTCTCCCTCTTTCTCTCGCCTAAATTCAATTTTGTCTCTTTGTTTCTCTGGGGGGGGGGGGGGGGGGGGGGGGGGGGGGGGGGGGGGGGGGGGGGGGGGGGGCGCGGGGGGCGGGGAGGGGGGTGGGTGGGGGGGGTTTCCCTATTTATCTCTAATATATTAAATTTTGTATATTTTTTTTTGCCCCCCCCCCCCCACTCTCTCTCTCTCTCTCTCTCTCTCTCTCTCTCTCTCTCTCTCTCTCTCCTTTCAGTTGTGTGTGTGCGTCCCTCCCTCTCTGTAAGTGCAGGGCATAAACACGCTCATATCTAGATATGTATGCAGTATTGCTGGTGTCTAAGTGCTCCTCCACAGCCCATCTCTTCCTGGTGCATCCCCAGCAGCCATTAGGCAGGAAGTCGGCCTCCCGGAGGAAAGACAGCTTTTATCAGAGGATCAATTTCTGCGCTGCATGCGTCCCCTGGGGCCCGCTGCCGTAAACATGCCCTCTATGCACTGCTATGCTCGCTACAGGCCGCCGCCCACACACACACACACACACACACACACACACACACACACACACACACACACACACACACACACACACACACAC
>JAODUE010036516.1:0-20340 GCA_027564755.1 Amblyopsis hoosieri
TTTGGATTTTGGATCGGTCCAGTAAAATTGTTACATTGTATTCAGGCCGTGCTCAAAGCGAGAACTGCAGATTAAACAGCGTTTTTTTCTTTTCTTTTTTTTTGCACGGTGGGTCTGGCCTAAATATTGATTCCAGCGCCCCCCTTCGTCGTCTCAACGCCCCTTGGGGGGCGGTACCGCCCACGTTGAGAAACACTACACTAGACTCAACTCACACACACAACAAGAGAGGAGAGACAGCAGTGCTGTGCTACACAATGTACAGTATGGAACGGTGTGCTTCCGTTAGCCTAGAAAAGACGTCTAATTTGAATAGAAATTTAAAACTTCTAATGGGTGTGTGTGTATTTAACAATAGCGTTATATTTGTTCAACTTAATGTTGATCACGCCGTACAAAAACACTGGGGTAGAAAACAAGTGATAGCTCTCAAGGCCATAGTGAATCGGCCTCGTTGTCATTCTGACTTCTGCATAACACTGAAACATGCCTAAAATCTGCTGGGACAGCAACTGCATGCACTACCAACAAGGTAACAAACAAACCCAGAATAAAGTTATTAGCTCAGATGCCAAATCAAACAACTTAACTGTTAAGGAGACAAAAGTATAGGCACGTAAAGAGCCAGCTTCACGCAATGTCAATGGAGAGAGCTCTATTGATTTTCCCCCGATTGGCGTGTAGTGTAATTAGGTAGGCCTATAACACTGTCTCAAGGCAGGAGAGCCTGTGAACTGACAGACATCTGGTCATTTTTATTGTGTGTCTTTCCCTTGCACCACACAGGTGGTACGCGCAGGTCGTCATGCACGCAGTGCGTGAATATATTGATTTCGCAGGCTTTTCCTGTTACATAATCGCACAAGGCCATATTGCGGTTTCAATTGAAATGCGATTAATTGTGCAGCCCTAATGCTAATGCATATTTTTTCTGCATAATCCAGTGAATTCATACAATTAAATATGCACGCTTTTCGGCGCTGCCTGACAGGGGTCTCCCCGCTAGACTTCCCAAATTATGTTAAACAGTCTTGGCCAGTGACTCAATGTTCGTGGGCATTATAAACGATACAGTAAATTCATTGTAATTATATCATCATAGTGCCCAAACCTATTAACAAGCAGAAAAAACAAAATTAAGCAAGCTGTAGGCAATTAAACTAGCTGTGATGAGCCAATATATAATCATGCGGTATAAAACGGTCTGAATCATCAGTCATCATAGTACAACAAGTCCACTAGTCAATTTAACCTGCTGATCAAGTCCGGCTGAACTTACTCTTGGAAGGGTTTGGAATTACAGGTCAGTTCAGCTAATACATAATGAATTAAACATTACCCTGTGATCAGCTCATGACTAGGAGGCGTTGTGAAGACTGTGTCAACAGGTGGGGTGATCTCTCTTAATGATGAATTGTCCTAATCAGACTGGTAGCACTCATGTTGAATAATGTGCCCAAATCAGCCTCCCATAGTAAATAGCATGCTCTCACATATTGCTTCTCTAGCTTGTACATGGGAGTCAACCTGAGAAGCCCAAAAACACATGACAGAATGTGTGTCACAACTAAGAGGGTTTGGTCTGCAACATATCAAAAACAGTAAAGGAAATTGAACTGGTAAAAATATATTTTGTTAAGTATTTGCCATAACTATCCAATAAGACATCATTCTGAAATGTAATGCATGAAGTTCAAAATCTGAATGTTAAATCATTATAAACACAGGCTACCCTTCCTAGCAACTGAGACAGAAGTGGTTGTATCATATTGTGCAATGCATCTGTACAGCTGAAACACAATCTACTGCAGCAAAACACAACAAACGCTTTGTTGTTTTCAGCCATGTGAACATGTGTTCAGCCCACACTCCTCCCTGTTTTGTAACAGTCCACACAACTTTACGTTCATTGAATTGAACGTAAGGTAAACGTTAGACTGGGTAAGACTTAAAAGACCCGCCCCTTCAAGCAAGGGTATTTTCAAAATTATTGTTTTTTTGACTAGAATGACCTGTCCACAAAGGATTAGCATGCATACGCTGCAATCAGAAATAGAATGTGAGTGAGACCAGTACATGCATCTGTCCACACAGATACATGCCTCCTGTGTTACTCTTTATTAGAGTAACTCTTGTGGATCTATCAGCTACCTCATATGATCTACCTTACCTCAAGATGGCATCCAGCCAGGACCATCTCACCAGTTGCATAGGAACCGGTTGTTAAGCACAACCACTGTCTGTTACATAGAAAGAGGGGATCCCCGTAACAGAGACGAAAGCACCCAAATAGAGCATGTGTGCGCATTGGCCATTTCCAGATGTCCAAAGAGCCACAAATGAAGTGACGTGGTCGTGCTGTCTGGCGTTTGGGTAGCCGGGCCCATTGGCTGTGCATCAGTCCACCAGTCTTACTCCTGACCCTTGAACTAGTGAGCTACAGTGTGAAATACTGGACAGCAGTGATGGAGTCTTATTAAGGAGACTGGACACTCGTGTTATGTATTTATACGCAGCAGAAAGATAGTCTATAAAGGATTCAAATAATCAGGCTTAGGATTCAAATGGACAAAAAGATGTGAACTGTCCTACTATGTTGTATGGAAAGACACAGTATAGCGGTACAGGTGCAAAAAGAAATGGCTGAGAGAGGAGTTGGGTCAGCCTCTCCTCTAAAAAGCCAACGAATCACAGATCTGTTCTGCCTCGGCTGTCATCTCGTCACCTGTGTCCACTGGAGCTCTCTGTTGCACTTAGCTGTAACGCTGCCAATGTCGGGTTAGCACACCAGTGTCAACCATGCAGGGGCTGCAGACAAAGGCACAATGAATAGAGTGCTACTGGAAGAAGTGGACATTTCAATATCTCCATTTCCTCTGGTCAACGCAATGCTGCGACTGTAATGCTAAATAAAACCTCTGCAACGGCGTCAGTCTAGGGATGCATATTGTGCACCAATACCCAAATGTCACTTGCATGCCATAACAACACCTAGCATACAAGGTCAGGCAGTCTGAAATGGTAATTTGCCACTGTGACAGATTGGCGACCTAAGATCTAGTGTACAATTGGGGGAGGCCGACTATACGACAGGAGCAGGCAGCTGTGCTGCACACCCACATACACAGAGCAGGCCTGGAAGTGTGAATGTAGGTGGGTGAGAGAAATTACCAGGCCACCGAGGCATCTCTACATGGCGGTGAAGGTCTCTGGTTGGATTCCAAGAGGAACAGTGGACCACAGATTAGAAGACTGGCCATTAGAGTAAACATGGCTCCCTCCAGTTGCTCACAGGCATAACTGGGTAACCCATTTAAACCACACTCGACCTGTATGTGGTACAATACATAGTGAGGTCCTCACTTTGTAAGCACCAGTTTGGCAGGGCTATTCAACGTGCTGCTGCAAGGCCCTATTTATCATGATAAATAATGCATGACGTTTTCTGGGATTAGTTAAAGAGGGAAAATGTTGTTTTGTATCAAAAAGATGACCTTATCTCAAAGCCTGTACTTCGACTTTTAGTATTCTGGTTTGCTATCAGAGTCTGTGTCGTAACTGGGTTAAGAATAACTCATTTTAACACAGCAGTAGTCCCTGAAGAAGAAAAAAAAAAAACACGGGCACATAAAATAAAACATGGGCTTGTCCCCGAGACCAAAACATGGAGAGACTGTTCTTCAGATTGAGTGTTTTGTGAGCCTGCATGCTATCTCTTTTGCACACAGCCATTTCTGAGACGCCCATTGAGTGGGCAAGCAAAAATAACTCCAGCTTGGGGGTGGAGGTAGTATAGACTAAGGAATGACAGCACCGCCCATTTGGATTTCTCAATGCCAGAGCATACATTTGTATGTGACTTTCTGCTTCACCATTGAGCTATAGCCTATGAGTGTGCATGCTATAGCCTATGAGCGTGCATGCTATAGCCTATGAGTGTGCATGCCTTTAAGATTTGCTATTACCCAAGACAATACAAGAAGTAACTAGGGTCTTCAAAAATGCTCAATGATCAATCAATAAAGCAATCAATCAATAAATCAATCAATGTACTATGACATTGTTAAAGGCTTTTTGTATAACTAGATAGTGTTATACATGCAACTGAAAAACAATGCACTGTGTTAGTCAGTCCTCCTTCAGAAATACAAGGAAGAGATCTCTGTCAAGTGAAGTGATCAGCTGGTACGTGCTACGCTCTACACCCAGATGGAGCTACCTTACACCCAGAGTCACCTTTGACCTTCTCCTGGTGTCAAATTATGGCTGCTGACAGATACTTCTGGCAAGGAGACAGCCCAGAGAAGGTGTTTCCCCATGACTACATTGACCAGACTGAGGGCTGACATGGCATCCTAGAGCGCTGCTTGGCCCACACAAGCGTAACTGAACCCATTCTCATCCTCAATCCTCATCAATCAGTCCCACGAAAGATCTGCATTAATCAGAGCTTTGGCTCTACAGTAGTATGCTGGGACTACATACTACCCTAATTAAAAAGAAATACAATTACTTGTGTGTCCCCACTAATCCAATTTAAAGCAAACTGAATTTAAACAAAACATAATTTCCAATGCCAACATACAGTATATGCCTATAGGGAACTTAAGAAGCAAGCTGACATAGTAATATAATAACTTGGCATTTCACAGTCAATAAAAAAGGGGCAAAACAGCTCAAGTCAGTCATTTATAATCTATAACAGTGCTCAATCAGTGAATAAGTGATAGCATCCTAGTAGGCACTAAACACATACAGACGTCATATGCTTCTGTGGCACTTCAATATAGAGGAGTAGTTATTAGCATGACCCAACAGCCTTGCTGGACTGACTGCATTCCTTACAAGTCCTGGGTTTGGTCTCTGGCCCAATGAATGACAGACCAAACCTTCATATGTGTAAGTATGATTCTGTGATAGGAGAATACGCAGCCATGGTGAAAACAAACGCTCCACTACAGAGATGGTAAAACAGAAAACAAGGAAGCATTGTTTGCTATATTAAGGCCCTGATCCAACTGAAGATTTTCACTGTTCATACATGTTTCTTTCCATCCTTTATACATCAGATTCTTGATTTAAATAAATCTACTTGCAGCAGCTCTGACACTTTCAGGGAAATCTAATCCTATCACTAATGCAAGTACTAAGTTTGTGCCAAATTGCCTACTTTCTCAAGGATGCAAAGGATTTTATCCCACTAGGGATTTGAGCAGTTTTTGAATACTATAATCTTTGATTGCTCACCCATAATACATAATTATAACAAAGCAGGCTACTTAGAGAAAATATAATTGACCTACTGTGAAGAATGATACATTAGCTTCAAGAAGCTCTGATACACTTGAAACATGCATAAACATTAAAAAGCCAACATGCCAGCAGAGGGAAGGTGCCCAAACATAAAAACTCAGTGTGCTCACATTATTTTGGCACCACAAACAAACCACCCAATAAACCACTTAGTGCCTCCACCTCGCTTTGGCTCAATTGCTGCTGCTTCTCTGATAAGCTTGCTTCATGACAGCAGACAGGAAGCGCAGCAAAGCCTCATAGGCCAGGCATAACTGCACAAGTTGGATGACTCAAAGCCTTACTACTGTGAGCGGCAATGATATCACCAATCTAGACACAATAGTCTCCCTCATCCTCCTTTTGTTAGTTGAGGTCAAACCATCTCCAACTGTTATACATCCCTACTCACTTCAACACAGTCATTGCTTTATTAATTTAATATGTTACCAATAAAGCTTGCACATGGATATGCAAAAACAAGCTAGTATTTGACAACATTACAGTAGTAACATTTGTATTTTTCATGGTTTAACAATTCACTTGCTTATAGAAAAACTGGTCAGTACGGTTTAACATGTAACATTCCCCAGTGTCAACTAAGAAAGTGTTTGTGTAGAAAATCACAACAGTACTGTGCACACTACCGTACACTACAATGAGTTTCTGTACAAAGGCTGTGATAGCTAAGAATACATGATGATACCATACATAAACAAGACACTTGCATTTTAATTGTGCCCATATTGAGTGGGCACAAATGTGGCAGATATGATTTCTTCACATTTATAGAAATAACATTACAAAATGAAATCACATCGTGTTCGTTCATGTCGGTTGGGATGAACACATAATCTAGTTAGTATTGTAGTAACATACATTATATTGTTAGTGTACGGTATGTGTCTGTTGTATTGGTGTAAATATATTTCAACATTCATACAAGTAAATTATATGAGAATACATGGCCTTTGACGTTTGTTTACCGGACCCTAGCTAGCTAGCAAGTTAGCAGTTTGGGAACAATCGTCATCCAAGCAGGTCAGGGGGCGCTGCAGCTGCGATAGTTCGAGGGCTAACACGCTAGCCCATTAGCTCGAACAATCAGATCGACTTAAAGCTTACGACTAAAAAATAAATAATATGACCATACCGCGGAATTGACACGAATGTGCGGTCGTGTTAACTTAAGTAATTGCCATTTTCACCTGTAATTCGGCTCGCTCCACCTCCCATTGTGCCCTCTCCACTTCGAAGCGGGCCCATTCGTGCTGCAGGAAGTGTAAGATCCCCGGGATACTGTACTGAGCCCGGGCCGCCTCCCCAGTGTCGCCATCAGGCAACGGTCCTTTTCCACCACCGGGCAAAATAGAGTTGTTATTATTGTTAAAGAACACGCCGGGCCCTGCCTGTTCGTCCATGGCCGGGCTCGGTGAAAAGCTCTGTCTATTGTTTTGCTTATTCGATTTACTAGATATCAACGGAAGGGCAAAAACTATCGGCGGCACTCCGTCCTCGGCTCCAGGGACTGCACTCACTTTCTGACAGCTAGCTGTCATTGAGTGACGTCAACGAGTGGTACGCCCACAATATTTTGGTTGGGTGCACTCGATTTCAAGACACGGCCCTCCGGTAGACCGAATCATATTAAACATTCATTCGTACTTGAGAACTATGGCGTTGGCATCCTCGATAGTAATACCCAAATTACTAGCATCTTGATTTTCATAAAAGCCAACAATTAATGGTTACAGCTTAAAATCAAAACATTTCATTCACATGTACCTCTAGGAAGTCAAATCAACGTATAATAAAATAGTACAAAGGCCCCATCTAACTACTCATTCACTCACCTCCAGAAAGTGACATAAGAACTGCAAATGGAAGAAAAACTATCACATGCACATGCTTGCATTTTCTGTGGATACATTTTTTAAGGCAACTTCAAAATAATGAATTCTTCTCAGTCCCAGATTTGCTTTAAGTATTTAATACAATCGCATTCTACACTTGACACTTTCTCTACTGTTATTAAAACAGCTCATAGGAAAGCAGCCTCCATCAGTATTCAACAACAATCTCTTAATAGTTCACCTTTGTAAGTGCCTCCATTTACGGTATATACACAACACAAAATAAGAGGGGAAAAGGAACTTCTGTGTTTTTGTTGACACCTTGTCATAGCAAAAATCTAATATTGTAAAATGATGAGAAAACAAAATGGCATGAGAATGATAAGAAAACAAATTGAAAGACAAACACAACAGTCAGCTACAATGTGTCCCTTTTGTGCAGCACATTTTACAATATCACATTAAAACATTAAAATCCAAATGTTCAAATAAGACCTTTTAACATTCATATACCATTTTGTGATATTTACATAATCATATCATTGACTTTAAGGAGATGTTAAGACTTCTCATCCACAATGACGCAAGGTGGAATAAATATATACATTTAAGACACTGTAACTCATATAGGCAGGGCAAGAGTATTCTTACACCAGAACCAGAAGTATTTAATCACAACAACAGAGAAGACACAAGGGTTTTAAAAGAAGTTTTTCTTGAGTTTAATGGTGGGTGTAGCTTGCATTGTGGGCTGAGCTTGCCTAGCTGCTGCTTTGGCCTTGCTGCTGGCCTGGTTTGCAAGAATAGCAGATTCCAGTCTGGTCTTAAGCTCGGGCGCTGCCCCGATTACAGTCTTGAAGGCAGCTGGGTAAAGGGGGCCAATGCGCATTAGGTTCTGAAGGGCAAACTCATGTAGCCCTTTGGAAGGCTGAGTCGCTGAGGAAATGGCATTTTCATCCAAAAGGTACGAGATCAGCGTTGGTACCAGAAGAGCCAAAAGTTGTACTCCTAACAAAACAAAGCAAAGGAATGGGGAGAAATTCAATCCTTAATGAATGAATGCGATCAAACCATTGGAATAATAGTAAATAGCACTTCAGATGAAAGTGTGGACACCGCACATGTAGGAGAGCGGGCAGCTAAAGTGTACTCACGGTTCTGCTCTTCTCCCATGCCCACCAGGTTCTCCAGAACCCGGATGCCCTCCTGTACGGCCTGAAGCTCAGCCGCGGTGGCAGGCCGCCGGCGCTCCACTGCCTTCAGCTTCTCCACCATGAGTGGGGCCAGGGCGTGGATGTAAGGGGTGGATAGGCCTCGGTAAGGGTGCTGAAACACCGACAACAGCAACTGGTAACACCGGGCCTGAACCTGTGGCAGAACCAACGTCACTCAGGTCAGTAAATCACCCGGGTCAAACATTATTATCATATTCCAATGAGAACCCTAGGGCAGGGACCACTGTCCAAAGTAAGGACATCATTTGTCAAGCATGTGTGTGCAAGCACCCATACAGTACCCAGGGGTCACTAGAGTTGAGGCAGCTGCGGAAGCGTTCAATGCAGCCCTTCTGCAGGACGGTTACCCCGACGACCTCCTTACTGCCCGACAGCAGGAAGAGTGTGATGGCGGTCAACATACTGACCTTCTCCATGTCTGGCCTGGACTCATCTAGAGCGACACAGCGACAACACTTACACACCACGGACATGTAAAAGCATCTGTCTGTGTGTGTGTGTGTGTGTGTGTTTACCTGGCTGTGAGTACTCGAGCACAGAAGCAAGGCTGCTTCTCACTAGGCCGGTCCACTGTGTGCGAGTGCTCTCTACTCTGGCCAGAGGGGAGGTGATGATAGTCTTGATGCCCTGCAGGGCGGCTGACACAGGGGCAGGTACCAAACCATCAGCACTCTTAACGGCCGTTTCCTTCAGTATCCCGGTGATAAGGAACAGCACAGTGGGCAGGATGGTCATGCTTCCTACAGCAGTAACACGCACGCACACACACACACGCACGCAAGCGCACACACACACACACGCGCAGTGAAAAAATACACGCTTTCTGTCAGTAAATGCCACATTGCTATTCGTCTGGTCGGCTAACATCCGGAAGTGACGTTGGCCGATTGCTAAGACAACTCTGTGAATGTGGTCCAAATCTGTGTCAATTAATGCTTCTTGGCATCGCCTGGGACCTCAGCATAATATAAATATATACTATAGCCTAATTCAGCATAATAAATAAAAAAATAGAGAAACAGAGACTTTGCAAAACCCATGTGAATGGCCTACATGTGAAACAGTTTCACCACTGTTAAACGTTTGGTTGCTAGGCCACAGCCGTTTGTTGTCACCGAGTTCTCAAGCCACTGCCGGGTATGACGTCACGCCAATCAGACGAATGCTAATATTATTCACCCACACTTAATCTCCCACGAATGTGTACAGCAACTCACAGGTGCTCATTGTGCACACTAAACAGGCACAGTTAAACCCATATTACTGTACAACCCACTGCAAATAGACAATCAGCGCTAACAGCTTTAGAGGACATTTGTTGTTGACGTAGAGAAAGAAATTCACTTCTTCTTCGCATGTGCACAGCGTGACAGGTTAATGGTTATATACAAAGTCAGGCGTCTTGGTGTGTGGGTGTGTGGGTGTGCGTGTGCGTGTGCGCATGCATGCTGCGATAGTGCAGTCGTGCGTGAAGGGCAGCAGGGGAGTCACGTCACATGCGACAGCGCGCCTTCACTCACCCGCGGGCGAGCACAGCGAGGGCAGCTCAGCCAGGATGGAGACGGTGTTGGCCACCAGGAGGGCGCTCTCCTCGGGCAGCTGCCGCGGCGGGCGGCTGGGCGCGTGGCTGGGCGACTCCTGGATGCTGGCGTTAAGCTGGGGCAGGTGGCGCAGCAGGATGAACACCAGCAGCTCCATGGCGGCGAACGCCAGCGACCTTCCAGGCAGGAGCTCCCCCGTGCTCCCCCCCTCCCCCGGTGCACAGTCAGCTTCGCTCTGGCCTCCTTCTTCCCGGCCTAGAAGGAAAACACTTAAAGCTTCAGCTCTGCAGGCTAGCGGGATGGACCTATTGATCGGTACAGCACGCCTGCGCTCCATCAACCCTCTTTCACAGAGCACCATAGTAGTGGAACAGCTTTGACAGCATGTTTTAATGTGTTCTTTATATATACTGCATTTAGGATGTAAAATTATACGCTAAGCTTATGGTAAATGGACCGCCATTTATGCAGCGCTTTCTCCAACCTACCGGCCGCTCAGCGCGCTGTACACGGTTGACTACACCCACTGCGCCAACTCAACACACTCAAACGCCGAAGCGTCGGGGATTAAATCAAAGAGGATGCTCCGCAAGCATCACAGACCACAGGATGGTGCGGACACGTGGGTTCCTCACCTTGGCAGGTCCTCCGCCGCTGCAGGTGGTCCACAGCGGCCCGGATGGTCTCCTGCACCACAGCTGTGACCTGAAGCTGTAGTGCCGGGGGGTCTCTGGTCAACAGCAGTCTGTGCAGGACGTTCAGGAGCTCCACAGCCAACAGCTGGAACACAATCAGAACGTGCGAGCAGTCGCCACCGTCTCTCCAGTAGGTCAACATTGATCTCATTAGCTGCATCTCTTCACACCAGCTAGTCAGCTCCTCTTGAGCGTGTGTACATGACTACATGGTGTCCTCCTCTACTGTCTCTGTGTGTGTGTGTGTGTGTGTGTGTGTGTACCTGGTCCTCTGCAATGTGGGCCTTAGCATAGGGAGAGTCCAGCAGGGTGCACAAGGCATGCAGGCAGGACATCACATGCTCGATGGGTTCCTCGGGCCGGGGGAAGCACAGGAACTCGATGCTCACGCCTGGGAACACAGCAGCGCACGTGAGAAGCACACAGGAGCACTGCAGACAGCCGAGGAAGGGACATGATGACGTTAACCTATTGAACCAGGTGTGCCCGGTGTGTCTCTTACCCAGCATCAGGTGCATTCTGTCCTTGACCTGCTCCTCAAAGGGCTTCGTGCTAGGGGAGGCAGCCTGGGGGAGGCTAGCGGCTCTGGGGGGGGCAGAGGGGGAGCCCTCTGGCTCGCTGTCTGCTCCGAAGCCTGTGCTGTTGAGCCACAGGGCCACAGCGTGCAGCACCGGGGCCCAGGAGCTGCGGTAGTGTATCCGCGCCGTGTCAATGGTCTCGGGGGTGTAGAACGCACCGCCTGAACACACGCACACACACACACACACAGCTGTGGTTATTACCCTATGGTGACAATAGCACATACCTTACATGTGGTGATCTGACATTTGTTTTTGTACTTTATACAAAATGTATGTGTTGAGGGGGCTTCACACCCAGGGAACTGCCAATTCTTTTGTCTTTTTCATTTTTTTGTCATACAATGGTCCAATATAACAATAGTCTCAGTGAGTTTTAATGACTTATTACATGAGCTGTGAATTATTTATGTGTATAAAGCAAGGTTTAATGAAATGTTTTCTAATTAACTAGCTTATTATCAGAATGGAAAGAATGCACTGGAAGCCACAGTGTTTACCATGACAACGCTAAGGCTTAAAGGCAGGGTTAGTCATTCTCCAGAACGCTTGCTAACTTCGAGCTCAAATCAAAACAAACTCCCTCTGAAGATCCACCCCACACATTCAAACACATTGTGAAACCAAGCAGGGCATTGTTGTTGTGAGCGGTGCTCGCCTACCGTCAGGGGGCAGCTGGCTGGAGAACTCCGCAGGCAGAGTGAGCAGGGCATAGTCTCTCAGCATGGCCAGCCACAGGCGGCTGAGCGAGGGCAGCTCCGGCTGCACCAGGGTGATCAGGCAGTCTGGAGGAAGCACGTCGGCCCCGAGGTCGTCCACATCCTCCTCGTCCTCCCCTCCAGCGTGGGCTGGCCGGGCCGGCTCAGACTCCGCCTCCTTCTTGATCTTCATAGCCACCACGTACACCTGACAGAGGCAGGCAGAGGTAGCCCTGTACGTTATTTATTAGCAGCTGACGCTTTAGCTGGTACTAGCTAACTGCTGATGTCTGCTATTGGAACATTTTCATTTGATCCTCCATACTTCCTTGTATTGCATACATGGATTATACGACTGGGTATTGGCAGCGACTCACTAGGTTCCATGTCATATCAATTCAATCTATTCTAGTGTATTTATATGTTGTTCTTTTTTTACTTTTGACATAGTTGAGGAAGCTCAAAGTCCAAGCATGTCAGCAGCAGAAACTGGACCATCTGCAAGACAAGAAACACCAAAGAGAGTGTTCCCAGCAGGGCCAAACGAGTGACCTGTTCCTCACCTCAGCCCATGCCTTGAGCACAGCCAGCTTCTCCATAGTGGTGGCGCTCTCACTGTACAGCTGGCTGGACGAGCCCTTCCCAGCCTGCACCTTGTCCAGAGAGGACACCAGCAGGTTGTGGACGCGCCGCAGGTCATTGAGGTCGCTGACAACACCGCTACCTATCCACGTACTGCACACCTGTGTGTACGCAAACACACACACGATCCAGAAGGAGGTAATTTTCTGTGTATCATATTGTGTGTCTTATCGATAGCTTCATCGAACTATCAATAGCCTTATAATAACGCATGTCTTGCAACTGTGAATACTGAATCAAAGTTGTTTAGTTGTCTTAAATGAAACAAGGGGGTTAAAAAGGCAGGGTCTTATATATTGGGTCTGTATCTTGGTGTAGAGCTTCAGTCATTCATACATTTACAATAGTTCCTTCTCAGGAGTACCAGTTTCAGGGATGGTGTGGAAAAAAAAGAAATCGCTTTTCTGGGAAGGAAAGTAGGCTTTGGGCATAAAAGTAGAATAAATTGCCAATTCTCTGACTTTATATCCGTATAAAGTATGTATACCTGGAATTAGCTCTCGGCTAGCCTTATTTATTTCACATTTTTATAACAAACTTATGTTGACTTAGTGATTGACGTAATAGGTTTGTTTTTCCCAACCCGAGGCTGTAAAACAAATCTGTCTCGTCCTCACTCTGGGGATATTAGGTTCTCGCTATTATAAGGAGAATGAGTCACATGCAGGAACAAAAAGCATAGGAGCACAGGTTGAGCTCTCCTACTTGAAATAGAGCTTAAACACAGCTTCAGCCGATACAAGCACTCAGGCAGAGGGTGTGAAAGTGGTTTTCAGCAGTGTTGATGAACAGTATATTTACTGCTTTGTGCTGTCAATCATCTGCCACTTAAGGTAAAGGGGGTTGGCTGTGAGAGCCCTGACACGGTGGGGTTCTATTGGGAAGATAACTCACTATGCAGCAGCAATTAGCAGCACAAAGGGTCTTGGTGTATTTGAGAGGGGGGTGTTATATATAATCTAATGTAGTTTATGTTGCACCCTTATAGTGAGCTCTGCTATAGGGTGTGTAGCTGAAGATGCACCCCTACAACAGAGCACACTTGGTGTTGTGAACATCATTATGAATATTAAGTACAAGCCAGTGGCGTACGAACAACGACAACCAATCAGGGAGTCTCACCTGGCAGGCCTTGGCTGTTATGTCCGATGGAGTATCGGGTGAAAAGGCTGGTCTGAGAGCAGCTCCAACCTGCAAAGATTGTTGTTGGTGGTGGATTAGTGAAGTATACCGGACGGCTTTAGAATACATTATTGGTATGGCAACATACACTTTTGATACTTTATACATACAGGTTAATACAAGGAATTAGTCTACGTCTGAGTCATAGTATGATTCGCTTTTTGACACACTCACATTGGCCTGGTATTGTTCTAGGATTACATGTCCAGGAAACTCGGGCTCTGGCACAGAGGCAAACTTCTTAATGATGTCTTCCAGTGCCTGTAGGCCAGCCATGCGCAGCTGGTTACTATGGTCTGTGGCAGCCATGAATGCCATGCGGATCAGGTCGGACAAATGGAGCACCAACAGATCACCTGGGCAAAATGGAACTAAATGAAGGCATGCCTAGAATGGGTGGACAGGGATGTTACACTGTGTACCTGTGCTGAACCAACCAATATAAACCCAGGGCTTCAATTCAACAGTCCTAGCTGAAGTATGCACTTCAACAGTGGATGCGTTAGCATTCAGGCCCACCATCAACTAATCCCAGGTACTAAATACTGTATAGTGCTTTTCCCTTCAAGAGATGCTTATATAAACACTGTCCAGGGTGAAAGTTCCGTCCACTTTCCCCACTTACGCATCTTGAGCTTTGCTCCATTGTTACATAAAAGCAGTAGGCCTTACCCGACATTGGGTTACAAAGCATCCAAAACTGACACCCTGTGCCAACCAAGTATCAACACTGTAATTACAGAGGACTATGAGGGTATAATTCTGTTGCTGCCTGACTTCAAGAGAACATTCTGTTGAGTTAGTTTATAGCTGCTATACTATGCTAATGTTTTGGCTTATGTTTCCATGGTGTTTTATGTAGTTACTATTCCTTGTTTGTGGCATATCGACAGACAAATTGAGCAAGCTGTTCTTGATAAATCCCACTCGTTGTCTCCCATTTTGTTAGACGTTGAAATTATAAATATAGCTCAAATGCCAGCCAGAATCAGGAGCATTTCTCATATTTGTTTAGATTTTTAGATAGAATATAGAATAAGGTTGGAAGTTATGATAATAAATAACATGCATGAGTCAGCCATTGAGAAATACTGGTCAAACACATAACTTCTTGCAGGATGACGTCTATGTATTCTATGAAGGGTTTGTAGACAGCGTGTAGGAACAAGTCTCAAGTGCAGGCATAAACTAGAGAGGGAGGTCCTCCAGTGAAGCCTATCTCGTGTCAGCGTGCGGCTGGCTAGCGGCGCAGTACCTCTGGGGTTCTTGGCTCGCGCGGACCGTGCAGCGGCCAGGTCAAAGTGTGCCTTGTCTGCAAGCTCACACAGCAGGATGATGCGGCACAAGCAGTCGGCAGCAAACACCCTGGTCACCCAGCGCGGAGCCACCGACGGCTTGGACTTGTCGTCTTCGCCCAAGGCCGTGAACATGGTGTCGTCGTCCATCTCGTCCTTCTTGGAGTCCTCCTCGTCTTTGCCCACGTCGAACGTGACCACCCCTCCCACTTCTGTGGGGAGCACAAAACGACCAAGGTCTAGCTCGTGGCATGGTGATGGCTGAATGTTGTCAGTAAAACAAGTGTGATTCGTACCCTGTGCTAGTTAGGTTAGTCCCAGCCTCTTCTGTTCATTAGCACTACGTCACATGAAGCAACTCTGAACATCTGATACACATACCCCTGTAAGCTCGGCAACGCCACCAGGAAGTGGTTGTTACGTTTCCCACAAAGGATACTTATACTGAGGAACAAAGTATGCATTTCACGTCCGACATGGTACATGAGTTGTGCAGTTTGTAGTCATGCATGTACCTCTCCTGTCAAATAGGCGGGTCTTGACAGTTGGCCAGCTCTGTGTCGCAGACTTTACTTTAAGTAAAGGCTGGCTCTGCGACACTACCTTCAGGTTAACGAACGGTACAGCATCACGCCGAGATAAACGCTTGCACACCTGTGGTGGCTGCCAGGACGTCCTTGCAGAGCTTCAGCCAATGGGAGAGCTTCTCCACAGCAAGAGAGGAGAGCATGTGGCCGAGGGTGTCGTGTATGTCGGAGCACAGCTTCCGGTCGGTCTCCCTATCCAACATGCCAAAGAGAACCCCCTCCAGACCCGTCTCTGTGATATTCAGATCTGGAACAGGGAAGATAACACAGTACATCAACACACTCACATTATCTTGCTCAGAGGTCTTAGGTAGTGTGCACGTCTGGACACAAGGGGCCATGGTTGGGAGAAAACAGCATCCAAACCAACCAAGTAAACATAACACAAAAAGTAAACTTTTTTACTTAAAGATATTTTTCTTTGTTGTAACAACGCTACTTGGCAATACATAGTATACCATTGGAAAGCCTGATTATTTCCTTTTATAAAGATGTAAGGGACATATACATGACGTCTGAAGAAGCAAGACGTATTGGCAATTTAGCAATGTATTCATTTAACAAACAGGCGCGTCAGTAGCGTGTGGAAGGGTGAGGGGTTAGGGGTGTGGATGGGCATCTCCATGCTGGTCACACACTGCTGTGGGATGGCATCACATTCTTCAAGCAGCATTTGTCAGCCAACGTGGTCTTGTTTAAAATGTATGCAACGATACCACATTTCCCACATTACACCTGTATAGAGAATGTCCTAGTAACGGCGTAGTGTGCTACTCACTGATAGCGGCGTTGTCTTTGCCACATCCAGCCTTCTTAGCCAGGCTCATGGCGTACTCGCACACCTCGGCTGCCTCTCTCTGGGCGAGCTGTCTCAGGCAGGCCACCGCGGCGCGCCGGAGAAGCAGGTGGGAGCTGCACAGGTGCACCTATACACAGTGAACACGCGCACGCGCGTTATTTGCACGCAGAGCGTGCTAGTGTGTTGCAGTAACACAGTCGGCCTCTAGGGGAATGGGCGTCTTACACAGAGGCAGGGCACCAGGCTGGACAGGTTGACGTGCCGCGGGGCGAACATGTGTAGCTGCTGCAGACAGGAGATGGCTGCTGCCTGCACCAGCGAGTCAGAGTGGTCCTGCATGATGGCACAGCCCACCAGGCACGACGAGCGGATGGTAGAGATGGTGGCGCTGTTCCCTGACGACCGAGCACAGACACGCGGATTAGTCCAGTCAGCAAAACACAGAGATCACATTGTCGATGCTTTCCTACCGCTTGAAAAATCACCCGAATGTGGAAAAAACTGGTTTCCTGATGATAAACAGGCTTACACTGCCCCCTGCTGGTCAGTGTGGTAAATGTTTGAATGGCTACGTTGTGTTGCGTTTTACCCTGCAGCTCTGGGCCTACGGTGGTGATGAGGGCTCCCAGGCAGCGGCCCAGACACTGGTGGACCTCTGTGTGGGAGGGGGGCACGGTGAGGAGCAGGGTGAGCACCAGGGACAGGGTGGGCTCGACGTAGCCTCGGTACATGGGCCCACTGGAGTCCACTATCAGGGCAAGGGAATGAAGGGCCCACGTCTGGCAAGGGGAAGGGAAGGAACGTTAGCATTAGCACGCGCAGCAGTCGGCGCATGCCTGTTAGCCCAGCAGAAGCATTGCATAGCGCGTGTATGGAATCGCTTCATCCGCATACCTGGACCTCGTGGGAGGAGCCGTCCTGAGCCAGAGCCAATAGGATGCTGACGCTGGTCTTCAAGTGCTGGCCTGAGCCAATCCCTCCAACGTAGCGATGCAGACAGCCCAGAGCCAGGGAATGGCCCGTCCTGGATACCACGTCCCGGGCAGACTTTAGCCTGAGCACAGGGGAGAGAGAGGGGGTCGTGGTCAGGCTGACGCCAACCCAAACTGAAAACACAGGACTGTTAGTGTAAACCATGCTCATCAGTCAGTGTGGGCCTGTGTCAGATCTCTCCTCATTTTCCCTCAGTCTATTCGTCCTTATAAATAGTCAGTTAGAAATAACAGCAAACTAAACAAGTCGCATGCACGAGCAGCTAGCTTACTTGTCAAAGCTGTACTGTGCCATCCGGGCGATAAAGGTGGCTTCCCCCACCACCTGAGCCATCCTGCCCAGGGCCTCTCCAGCAGCACAGCGCAGGATGGGGTTGGGGTTGTCCAGTGCCCCCATCACCAGCGCCAGGGCTGACTTACGCACCTCCTCTGGCCCCAGAGTGCTCTTGTTCTCGGCCAGGCCCTTGTGGAGGACCAACATTATGTTGTTTAACATTATGTTGTTTACTCAAGTCTCTAAAAAGACAACCAGCATGTAAAACAATAGCATTATAATAATGTATGTTCATTACCTAAGGTGACAGTGTCCACAACAGACCACACAAACTGTTCTATTCAATGAGGAAATTGTAAAAGTGGAGTTACGAGGTTGTCGTGCAGAAGCTCTGAGGATCTATTGGCGTCTGAGGAGACAGAGAAGAGAGGCAAAGCGGGCCTTCCCTCACCTTAAGGGCGCTCAGCACTGCAGTGAAGATGTTCAGCTGCACTGCCTGCTGCCGCATCCCTTTAGCCTGCTTTATGCACTCGGCAAAATGGTCCAGCATCTGCAGCCTGACGCACACACACCAACACATGGTGCAGTTAAAGGCCTGGTCAGTCATTCTTGATAACTTCGCTCAAATCTAAACAGCATCGCTCCGCGGAGCCACCTCACACGTCGAAATGCATTGTGAAGCAAAGCGTAGTGCTGCGGCTTTGTTGGTGCGAGCGGTGTTCGCCATTGTGTTTATGTTCCATTTTACGGAGCCAGGGCTGTGTAGAAGAATCAAGTTATTTTTTCAACACGCACAGAGAACGGTAAGCTAGCGAAATGCGAGGAGATATTTGGTGAATTGGACAAAGTAGTGACAATGTATATTAGCTTACATTTAGCTTGCAACAGCTGACTTTACCTTTAAGGAAGGAGGTGCTTCGACGAGAAGGTAAGAGCTTAACTCCAGATGGAACAACAGGGGACTTATAATACACTGTATAACACAATTAAATCACCTGTGTTTACCTGTGTTTAAAGGACACGTGGGGGAAAACGACACCGAACAAGGCCACAGATGCGTCGATGACCGACACCCCTAACGGGAGTGGCCCAGGGATGGCCTCGCCCACAGGGACCCTCAGGTAGATGGAGGAGGGGTCGTGTTCAAGAGCTCCACTGCCAGACGCGCTGTTGGGCTGCAGCTGTATATAGGCCATCATAATATTAAAACATTCACAGTACAAGTACGTAGCATAGACAGAAATGCTTCAGATATGTGTGATTCCACTTCCATTTTGCTTTTATGATGGAATAATTGACAGATTAATCTATATGAATTAATCTATAATGTGTTTGCACGGTTTGTTCAAATATATTTCTTATTTTATTACTGTATGTTATACCTGAGCTAATATTTAAACTAGAAGTTGCTCAAACTGCAGAAACTGCCTCCCTTCACTCCCAGCTTCATACAATATGCTAGGTTTTAACAGCTGCTAACAGAGATAGCAATGATTGGCTAAACAAATGTCTGTTGCATACCGATATATACACAGGTACACATTTGTCCCTCAAAACTGCAGGGCAGAATTGTACATAATGTGCCTCCATAGGCAAACAAACGCAGGGATAGAGTTGTTGCGGTAATTACCTGATCCTCTATAGACTTGTGGTCAGTCTCCTGTAGCCAGGAGCCCATGAGCACGCTGTCGTCATAGTGACACAGAGAGCGCAGTAAAGAGGTGGTGGTATTGGCAGAGTTTTCAGTCAAAGTAAACTCAGCCACCAGCTCCCTCAAGAGGGCATTGAAGCTGACTGCAAAGGAGAAGATGGCAGCTATGTATATTGAAAAAGAAACATGACTTCCTGGATACCAACATTCTTGTAGTGGACGGACGGACGGACGGATGGACGGACGGACGGACGGACGGACGCGCACACACACACACACACACACACACGCACACAAAATACCCTCATAAGTCTTGGGAGGCAGCAGGGCCAGAATGTCATACAGTCTCAGCCTCACCATGGCTGCACTAGCCTTCAGGTGAGCACCATGTACCTTGATGATGGCAGGGACACTGAAGAACAAGACACAAGACCAGAGAGATGTGTTCCCTGAGTGTTATGGCTATATGTACGGCTGGCTTTACACTGTCAAATCCCCACACAAACTAAGAGAGTTACAACAAGAGGTATTGAGTTACAATTGGGGTGTAGTCCACTGCAAAGCACCTGAAACCTGTCTGAAACTCACCCCTCTCAACTTTGTGAAACTAGTTTCAAGCAACAGCCAATCAAAATGTTGGCAAGGTGTCAGATGATTGATTAGGGTTGGGTATTGTTAAAATGTCATCGATTCTGGTTCTGATTACGATTCTTCTTATCGAATCCGGTTGTTATCGAATCCCGGTTCCAATTTCAATATTTTTGGGAGAAGAAATACAACATATTTGAAGAAGGAAAATGTGTCTAAATTTTCATTTAGACTATAATCAGTCAAATGTCAATGTTGGTGACACTGACAGGAATCAGGAAGGCTTCTTTTCCTTTATTTATAAAAAATAAATATTATTTTTCTTATAAGCACTAAACAAGACAAGGACTAAACTCCTCCAAGGAGGCAGGTAGAGCTTGGCACTGTGTGGAAGCAATGACTAGGTAGCCTTTTTAAATGTGGATAGGTGTTAATATA